>JBBPCW010089942.1:0-17744 GCA_037974425.1 Phenacogrammus interruptus
ACCTTGCTCAGGGTACCTCAGCTGTGCCTAGCGGTCTTGGGAATCGAACCTGGACTTTCTGGTCGCAGGGCGAATGCGCTAACCACTAGGCTACCAGCTGCGCAGTTTTATACATTGCAAGTGGTCATACACTGTTGGCTCACTATTAGCATGGTAATAGCATGTTAACAAAGACCTGATGAAATTAACAGTTTAACATTCTGTCTGAGAAAGGGACAAGATAAGCTAAGCAACTAACAAGATCTTGCAAAATAATGACAGCTGTTAAATCTTCAACTGCTTATTTATGATTTACAAATTGTCTACACCCTATTTATAAGTAATGATTTACAAACAAGGGTAGTCTTATAATAAAGTGGTACCCACAATTTATTAACATCATAAGAACATCAGTTCCATACTGGAAAGGAAAGCGGAGGTAATCTTACATGATTCTTGTGGTCCCTCCAAAGTAAGCGATGTGTGCTCAGGAGGACGACTCCCACATCAAGCTTGGCCTGCCAATCAAACAAGACCCAGCACACTTAGACCAGTTTTCTAGATATGTACTGTCTTTATTTGAATTGCAACAGTGATTGACCATTAAAATAATAATATATAAATCGTATAAAATAAAAGTATTATTAAAATAATAATCTTAAACCTGGGTCTGGGAATCCCAAATTATTAACCAATGGAAAAGCAATAGGCTGTGGGAATTTGTGCTCATTCTTTATGTAGAACATTTATGAGATCAGGCACTGAAGTTGAATGAGAAGGCCTGTCTCGCAATCTCCGTTCCAGTTCATCCCAAAGGTGTTGGATGGGTTTGAAGTCAGGGCTCTGTGCGGGACAGTCAGGTTAATTCACACTGAACTCATCCAACCATGTCATTATGGACCTTGCTTGGTAGTTCGGTATGCTGAAGCATTAAGATTGGAACTCACTGGAAGTAAGGGATCTACTCCAAAACCTGGAAAAAGGCGTGTCCCAATACCTTTGTCCACAGAGTGCATATAATATGGGATCTCAACATTAGCACAATAATGTTTTGTGAACAAACTGGACGAAGTTGTTTGATGCCCAGTTTGTTTATTGTAGAATATCAGCATAATGAATATCAATACTGGAATTACTTGGCATCAGACCCAATAATTTAATGATAATCAACTCATTAATACAGCGGAGTTAAATTAAACTCAACAAAGTTACCTTTTCATCTCCGTCATATAGTCTGACACCCCTCTGCTGGATAACTAGGGTCTCGTTCATTTCAAGAAGCCCGTTGGCCCAGGTGAAACGATCCATTTCGACTTTATACACAGTTTTTTAACACAACAAATCAGAATTCAATCATTGTTTGTGAACGTTTTGTACGTGACACTTCCCAGACAATGTTTACTTCCGCTATGGTGCCCGACACGTTGCCTGTCTAAATAAGCACTGTTGGATTTATTTTTGTAATCTTATTTTAGCTTTTTTCATCATGTAACGATTCTAATTAGAAGACATTTTTTATCCTTTACGCTGAATATAGTTTTGTTTAAATATTTTAATAATATGTTTAGTGAACAGAAAGCATTACAAACACCAAGTAATTTACAAAATTTGATTGAGAGAGAACATCATCTATATTGTTAAATAAATAAAAGATGTATCAAATTTATCTCAAATATATCATTTGCACAGAAGATTTCATATAAATCGAGAAATGCGCTCATAAATATATTAGATGTGTGTCAGTGAAGTAAATTAAAGCTTATTTCTCTGAAACAGAACAATGAAGTAAACATGTGGAGAATCAATAGAACTCTGGGTCCTAGCACGAGAGCGTGATGACGTGTTTCCCGCGAGCCAGGGGCTGAGCAGCCTCCAGCGAGAACAACAGATTGAGCAGAACCGGACCAGAACCGGGTTCTCCTCTCTCCGGGGCGGTTCTGCAATACAGCATATGTAACCGAATGCGTTTTCGGGATCCTCTGTATCTGAGAAAAGTGCTTCTTAACGTTATATTCGTGTTTATTTAGTCATGTCACGCAGGCTGCAGAGAAATAGCTAGCTGGCTAACTAGCCTCACTGCTAAAAACCTGCAAACATGAAGTCTGAGAGCTAGATGAAGAACAGAGAGAAATGTGCAGACAGCAGTCTATAGGAGGCTTTGTTTTAAAACTATTCTCACATAACAGCTCTTACTCATTTTGTATCACTAGTTTAATAATAGCTGCCACAATGCAATAGCAGCATCTCTTCCAGTTCATTTCCCCTCCACTAAATATCAAAACAATCTGAAATCAAATCGATCAGCACGCTTGTAATAGAAAATCTATATTCAAGATGGACAAGAAATCCTTTGACATCGTCTTGGACGAAATAAGAAAGGTAAACACTGCTTTAGTTATTATGCTTCTTAAATACTGTTATATATGCATTAATCTATCATGCATGTATCATATATGAAAAAAAGTGTGATTTTGATTGTATGTATAATGTGTGTGTATGTGTAAATATGTACATAAATAATTAAATGAATAAAGTTTGAATCTGTATTGAAAAGGAACTAATAATCAAAGCAATATATACACACAGAGGGAGAGATACGGAGTTAAATTATATATACATTGATTTTACATATGTTACATGTATCTATCAAAGATTAATTTAAGTGTTAATTTATCTGATCTGAAATGGACAGAAACTATTCTAAGCATAATTGTGTTCTACTCAGTGTGTTTTGACAGATCAGAGGGTCAAAGCAATAGAGCAGGTGCATGGCTATTTCTCCAGTGAACAGGTAAAGTAAAAGCGCTTTTTGGATATAATTTCACATGAAGTAATTAGTGTATTACTCTACCCCAATGAAGCTTAAATATTATTTAATGTATTTAATGGATAATTGACCATTATTTCCTTGATATATTTCCCATTAAAGAGCAGTGTCGTTATAGTCAAGTCATTATTTATTCTGTCTTGCAAACTTTACTCATGGTATTCGGGCCTGGTGGTTAACTGCAGTGTGTCCATTAACTGCAGTCTGCTGAATGCCTCAGATTGCCTCAGTTCACTGTCTAAATAAGTACTTAGTTTTCTCTCTGAAGATGTTTACCTGACAGACATGCAGATGTCTGCCAGGTAGACATTTACATTAAGGTTAGAACAACACAGTTCAATCAATTCAAACAGTTCACAGTATAAGTACTTACGAGGCATGGCTGTATTATCTTCATTAAATGTCATCTGGTAAATGGTATATTTGGAAAATACTATTCTATTGAGTTTAGTACCAGAAGTGATAATTTATCTATCGTGTCCTGTTATTAGGTGATTGATATTCTGAAGTACTTCTCCTGGGCAGAACCTCAGATAAAGGCAGTGAAAGCGTTCCAACATGTAAGTAGAATCATACTGTGGTCTGTTAAAATCAATGCAGCACTGATTTAAAAAAAAAACCTCACACTGCTGTTGAAATGTAATGAGTATAACAATCAATAATTTCTTTCTTTCTGCAGAAAATGGTGGCCATTCCCACAACCAAGGTTGCAAACATTTTGAACACTTTCACGTTCTCAAAGGACAAGCTCATTGTGTTGGAGCTCATAGCACTGTAAGTTACTGAGTAGTGCATCACATGTAGAGTTTTATCATTTCATCAGTTTCTGGTTTTCTTGTTTTCTACAAATGAAGTACTGTGGTTTAACTGTCATATTGCTTGTATAACAGGAATATATCGGATGCACATAATTACCGCCCAGTGGAGGATCAGTTCCGTGTTCACCTGTCAGAGAAAAAACGTGCACGACGAATCCTAGAACAGGTTAAATAATTAACTTTTTGGTTTGATATTTTTTTAGAATTGTATTTAGAAAAAAATGCATTAAATTGTAATTATAGTGTAATAACCGCTAGGGGTTTTCCTAGATTTTACTTCCATTAGGTTGGTATTGATGTCAGTAAAATGATAACACCTTTAACAATTAATGGAGCAGTGCGGCTGTTTTCTTCCCTAGCAATTTTGACAAGATTAGAGAAAATATTTTCCCTTTGATGTCTGAAAAGTAGCCAAACCATTAACAGTTAAAAACAGTTTACTGTAGTTTTACAAAGTTCTAATATGAACCTGAAAACTGCAGAGTAGTGAATGTGTGTGTATGGTGTGAAATTGCATTCAGGTGTGTAAGGTGGGCTGTAAGGCCCCAGTGGCAATGATCTCATCCTGTGGGATGATACCTGGGAACCCATATCCGAAAGGCAAACCCAGCCAGCTCACTGGAACGTTCCCAGTAAGTATCACACTCCTGAGCAGTCCAGATTCACAGAAGTTACAATTTAGGGTAGGAAAAACTCACAGTCTAGATGATATCTCCTAGATTTGAATTTTTTTCCTGTGTGTTCTAAGGGAATGCCACCCAGAAAAGACGGTGAGGAGGTGAATGCAGAGGGGAGGGGGATTGCTACCCGCATCATTGGACCCAGCAAACCGGTGACTTTCTTTACTTAAATATGAGTTTATTGGGCATTTCAGCCCTATACGTTTCTTCAGTTTTATAGTCCTGCACCTTCTCAGACGTTGTTCTTTTCTCTCTATTTCTCTTTTCCAGTCTCCATCATCATACAATCCACACAGGCCAATACCCTACCCCATCCCTCCTTGCAGACCTCATGCCACCATTGCACCAAGTAAGATTTCCTTAAACAAACACATTTCCAGAGACTCAGAGAGCAAATGCTGTTGGAGAACAAGAAATAACATATTGTTCAGGTGGAGAGAAAAATATTGGATGCTTTATTTCTGATGAGGAAATTGACAGGAAGCTTTGCTCTTGCTAGAGCGACAAACATCCAGTGCTGTTGTTAGAGAGATACTGTTATGCCGTAGTGACCAGTGAGGGGAAGGGAAGGAAGGAAGGAGGGAGAGAGAGGGAGAAAGAGGTAGGTAAAATTGTGCTTGACCTTCAAATTGCAAGACCCTTCAAATTGCAGGATTATTATTCAGTAACTAATAGTATGAGAGCCAGTTATTGAAATTTGGACTAATAAAGATAAAAGTTATGCTCACTCATGGGAAAACTAAACCTAATGTTCTTCATATAGAACGAGTTATAGACAACACGCAGTGCTCTTCCACAAGAGAGAGAAATTGACAATACAGAGTTCTTTGTCTATAGAAAGTCACACACACAGACAGACTAGAGAAAGAGAGCAACGGGGATGAACATCATGGTGTAAAATTGTATTTAGATGAATGCGAGTATGATGTGTGTGAGCTGATGTGTAAGCTTGGTGGCGAGTTAGTGTTTTTGGAGTAGTGTATACCCACTACCCAGCAGGCTCTGTTCCCCTGCTCAGGTGCATACAACAATGCTGGTCTGGTGTCAGTGGGAGGGGTCATTACTGCCAACGTGCCCCCCCCACCCTACAGTGCCACTCCAAAACCAGCAGGTATGATGCAACTGCTGCTGCTACTGCTATTATCACCTCCACTCCATGAGCTGTGCTAACTGCCCCTGCTCTAGCTGCGCCTGCTCCACTCCAGCACGTGCTCTGCTGTGCCTGCCTACTGCACTCAGCATGCTCCTTAATTAGCCTCAGGTCCGTCTCAGGGCCAGAGCTCACTATTAACAGCTAATGATGTGATTGGAAAGTTGAGAGGAAATGAAATGAAACATTTAAAATTGGGATGGAATTCAAATGTGTAGAATTAACAAAATCCAGTTTAGATATTATTACGCTACTTGTGTAGAGTCATGTAGTTAACCAGACGTTTTGCTCTGCGTGAGAAACCAATTTTCTATATTGAACATTAAATTTGACTCGCTGCTGAACACAAACTTAAAGGTCTTACTTTTGTTAACCCTCTGGTCCTCCTGTGGCCCTTTTGTGTCCAGTTCACTTGCTTTTTTTGGCCATGACTTTTCCAAGCACTGTGTTTTGTTTTTTTTTTTTTTGTTTTTTTTCTCTTCTTCTTCAGATTTCTTCAGAAATTTTAACTTCTACTCATTAAATATTTTAATACATGTTTTAATTCCTTGTTATTTACACTGTAAAATCAAACAATTTAGGTTCAAATGCTTTCATTCTAAAGTCAACACTTGAGAAATGTAGATTTTAGTGGTTTCTACCAGATTATGTATATTTATATTAATTTTATATTTATCCATTTTTGGCCAAGCGAGCAATTTTATATAATAATCTTAGTCCCCAATATGTAGTATGAAGGCTTTCTGCACTCCTATGAGATAGATGATCTTTTGGATGTCAGATAATAGTTTGTGTTTGTGCATGAAAATAAAATTCAGTGTTGTTGTGAATCAGTTACATATTTCAGACTTTCAGACATTTTTGACCCCAGTAGCATTGAGAATATATAGAAAATGGCAGTTTTTGATGTTGTTTACTAACCAGTGCATTGTCCAAACAAGAACTGATGTTAGTTAAAAACTTTATGTAGTAAAAATAGCAAATAATTATATATAAAATATATATGAAAATCATATATAAATGTATGGTCATTATGTTATATAAAATTGCTTGCTTGGCCAAAAATGGATAAATGACATCTGATATAAACCATTAAAAACTACATTTTTCAGTTGTAAATAACAAGGAATTAAAATGGTTTCAATTGGCCAAAAGTGGCCACAAAGAAGCTAAATTGATAGAAGAATGAAGAGGGCCAGAGGGTTAAGTAGGTGTATGGAAAGCATACACCATTTGTTTTTGGACAGTTTCCTGTTTAGAGTGCCGTAGGCTTTTATTTACCTTTCTTACTTCAGGTAGTTTCAGTGAGGGTTACACTGTTGTCAACTGTCGATATACAAATATGCAGCTTTGCATGTGGTGCTTGGGCTCCTGGATTTACCAGAACTCACTTCAGTTTGTTAATAATTCATTAACTCTGTTATTTAAAAAAAAAAATCATGTTTCTTTCAGCTTACACTCGACCTGCCAGTCAACAGAACCCCCCCTCTAGTGGTTCAGCCACATCCACCATCTCGCCTTCCAGTTCAACCACAACTCCGGGTACTGCCCAATCTCAGCCCACCACTCCAATCACCCCTGTCTTTCCTGGCATGGTTCCATCTCAGAGTCCCGTTACCCACTCACCTGGCCCCAACTCTTCTTCAGTGATCAGAAGCCCTCCTATGCCCGCTAGCTCTCCTCAGGTAGTCCCTAATCAAAGTGGCCATAGCACCCCTATACCTGTTGTAACTCAATCTGGCAGGAACACGCCTTCAGTTATCAAAGCTCACACGCCTACCGGAACACCTGTCAGACCTGGCTCTTTCCATGCAACGTCTCGTTCAGGAACTCCCCTTAGTGCTCATGTTCCCTCTCCAAGGGGTACAGTAGAGGCACTATCTTGTCAGAATGTGCCACTGTCTTCTGTAAAAGGCTATCCACCTTCTGCTGAGGCACAGTTAGATCATACTCAGCCCAAATCCTCCAGTTCTGTAATTCGGAGTTACACTCCCTCAGGGTTGTCAGCTCTGGTGCCTGGACGTTCCACTCCTAGTATGCAGGGCCTGGGGTCTTTACCTCCTGGCACCCCTACAGCCACCTGTGCTCCCAGCCCCAAGCCCTCGGCAAGCCAGTCCCAGATTGGTATGGTTAACCCTGCACTGTATAGTGAACATTCTATAAGTTCTGTGGGCCAGCACAGTGGAGGCAGTGGCAGTAACAGCCCAGTCCCATCAGCCTTCAAAGGGCCATCGTCTCGATCCGGGACACCTTCACTCAGTTCACTCATGATGCCAAACTCTTTAGCACGATCTTTAGGCCTTGGTCCTAGCAGCTCCTCCCCACAGCCCTCTCTTCCAGGCTCTGCAGTCATGGCTGGCTTGCAGGGTCTCTCCTCACAGCCTTGCAGCAGCCCTGCCACAGCGTTCCCTGGCATCTCCCCCTTCCCCTCGCTGTCCACATCCTCACCCCTCCCTGGAGTGCAGTCCTCCATCCATTCCTCTGCTTCCGCTGTCCAGCCAACAGCCACCACTATGTACTCTGGCCTGGACCCCACTGGGGCGCCGACTCCCTCTGCCTTTGGTCTTGGACTGACCACAGCTCCTTCCATGTTTCCGGGGCTGGCCCCCGGTCAAAGTCCCGCCTTTCCTGGTTTTGGAGGTTCAGGCGCTTCTGCAGCAGGTAGTCCTGTGCTCTCCTCTTTTATGGGACTCCCAGGGGCCTCCTCTTCAGTGGCTACAGTGGCCCCTCTCCAAGCAGCGGCCGTGGCAGCAGCAGCAGCAGCAGGAGTGCCCTCCACGTCCCCAGTACTCCCAGGCTTTGCTTCTGCATTCAGCTCCAACTTCAATCCTGCACTGGTGGGCCAGCCTGGGTGAGTGTTTTTAACCTTTAACTAGTGGTGACTGATACTGATAATTCACTATGACATTATTTTCAAATATATCATGGTAGATAATCTACTTCTTGCTTTTGTATATACTGCTGGAAACTGTGACTTTCTCACTGGGATGAATAAAGTGTATATCTATCTATCTGTCTGGTAGTGCTGGGCATCAGTATTGCTGTTTAATAGAATACAGGTTTTTAGTTTTAGTGGTATTGATAACACATTTAATATGTGATTTGTTTGGCAATCTAAATAGACACTGGTGTGATCGACTAGGAGAGACAAAACCAAACGAAAATGCCTGCAGAGTGTAAACCACAGACAGTACAGAGAGAGGACCCAGATAGCTATTTGGGCCCTCATACAGTGTTTTGTCCCCTCATAATGATATAGAACAATGTTGATCTGTCTGGTAAAGTTTTAATTTCAGTTTGAGTACAGATCTCTCAGAATAAAATAAGTTTTATCTGTGTTTGTTTTATCCAAATACAGATTTTTAATGTTCAATAAGTTTGTTCATCGTTTATCAATACTGTTCATTATTTCATGACTGACACATGACTTTACATGACTTTAAAACAAAACACATTTACCAAAAGAATGTTTGTTCTCATTAACGCACATAGCAAATGACATGCATTGCAGTAAACTATACTGTACTGGTATACCACTATTGATATTTTATTTTGTTATACTTGTTTAGATAACACTCTGTTATTAGTTAAGACCTTTGTTATTCTGTAATTACTGTGAATATTTCAGTTACTACTGTACATAGTATAAAATTTTCGCAGTTCTGAGAGAAATTAATTGCGGAACCTCATACATGCACTTAGGGTTTAAGAGTCTGTATACCCGACAGTTTTTGTGGATTTTGAAAAGTTAATATTTGTCCTATGACATAGAGTAGAGATATGCCTTATTATCTGTGCATTGTGGGTTTTCTATCTACAATGCGCTTGTGTATAAACACACATAACTGTGGTTGTGCAATATGCCTATAGCAGCCCTTTGTACTTTTCCATAGCCCACCTGTATGACTCACCCAGTAACTTAATTTACAGCTCAATCCAATAACATCCTTGAGAACTCTGAGCCAGTTAACAGTTATCTATAATAGCTAATCAGTGTTATTTCAAATATTGATTATCTGGTTCAGCCTGAAAAGAAGTGTGTATTAGGTCATAGTCCTTGTGGACTTGTTTAACTAGCTGCATGAAGCTTAAGCACCCCCAGCTGAAAGTCTAGTTTCCTTTTGCATAATCAAGAATCATAACTGGTGTCATGGAAATTTTTAAGGGCATTGAGGTGTCCTGTTTATCTTTGAATGGTAGAAGTCTGCTACTACAGTTTAACTATGTACACAAATGACATTAGAAATAAGAGATCATAGATAAGATTGCTGAGAGGGATTATGATCTATTGTATAAGTCCACTATATGTGTTTGAACCTTTGGAATTGTCTGGTTTTCTTAATGATTATCTTCATCTATACCATAGGAATAAATGAAGACAGACATGTTGAACCAAAACACACATCTTGCCGTTTTTTATTGGTTTATTTGACATACAACCAAATTTTTCATGCTGCATTCAACACTGTTAAAGATCATAAAATGCACTTTTTATACGGACGTTGTACAAATATGGTGTCATATGTTTGACCAAATAAATACCAATTTATTAACATTTAGATAAATCTGTCTTAAAGTCATAGTAACAGCATAATTAATTATAAGGGAGAATGAGAAGTGAGGAATTGGTTATTTAAAATAAAATACCACTTTACCACATAACAAGAAGTAGACCTCGGGGAAAAAAAAAAAATGCAAAAAAAAAAAAAAATACTGTGTACATGGATGAACCTTTGGAGTCATTGAAACACTTCCGTGTTTGTTCAGCAGTGGTCTCCAGGCCCCAGGTGGTGCTGCGTTCCCTGGACTGTTGTCATTTCCTGCTGGAATGCCTGGCTTTTCCTCCGGCGCTGCTCCTGCTGCTCTCTCAGGTCTCCACAACCCTGCTGTGCAGTCTGCACTGCTACAGGTACCAAACACCCAGCACCTTTTCCCATCATATATGTCTGAAAATCACAGATTAGACATGACAGAGGTTTGTTACTGAAGGGTAATTGTTTGCTATACACCACCAGTCAAAAGTTTGGACACACCTTCTCATTCAATGTTTTGTCTTAGTTTTATTAATTTCCACATTGTAGATTAGCATTGAAAACAGAATGATGAACGAACACATGGAATTATGCAGTAAATGTCTATGTTTTGTAATAAGGTTTTGTAATAAGGTAACGATGTACCAACCCGATTATCACAACTGATGATCCCAAACGTTAAGAAGTCAAGAAATTTCACTAATGTTCTCTTGACGAGGAACTCCTGTAAATTAAACACCATTCAAGGTCAATTCCTCATGTATCTGGCTGAAAAAATGCCAAAAGTTTGCAAAGCTGTCATCAGAGCAATAGGTGATGCTTTCAATATTAATCTACAGTGTAGCCAGTAATAAAAACGTTGAATGAGAATATGTGTCCAAAGTTTTGGACCTTTATTTATGGGACAGTGTCACATTGGCTTCAGTTTAATGATTGTTTACTTGTACAGGCTCATTCTGCGTCAGCGTTGGACAGCTTCCCTCCTCAGCCCAACGGCTTTAGCGGCTATCCTCCGGCTGCAGGGACCCCCTTCCCCCCTGCAGCCACGGGTACTCCCTTCGCCCTGCAGCCAGGTCTGCATCCCCAGCTGGGCTGGCAGTGACCCTCGCTCAGAGGAGCAAGTCTGGGAACACAGTACCCCAGTGGGCCAAAGGGAGCGGTTTGAGTTTGTGTGTGTGTGTGTGTGCGCGTGCGTGCGTGCGTGCGTGTGTGAAATATGGACTTTAGTTCAGGGTGAGTGTTATTAATATTAAAGGTACCCTGTATTGAGGTGAGACTGAGAGTCTAGTGGTGAGCAACAACCCAGGTCACTTTTCCTATACAAGAAAGTGATCCAATGTCAAACCCTTCTTTGTGGTCTGTACCTCCTGCAAGCAGCGTTACTAGATATGTGGTTTTCGATTAACTGTAAATGAACTGAGCAATGATAATGATTTAACAGGTTGAAGAGGTATCATAACAAAAGCCTAAAACAGCACTACAGTATTCTGTAGTATATATATATTTTTAAGTAAAACGTTACCTTCAGTTAGCATCATGGTAATATTTCACCCGAAGTCAGTTAATCATGATGAAATGGTTATATGGCATTGAATAGACTGTGAAAATGACTTCCTCGATACTCCTTACTTGCAATTTCCTGAAATTCCTGAATTGCTGAAGAGCCGTTTATTGGTAATACTGTATACTGTATGTAAATACCCTTGAGACTGGGTAAAGCAACTGTTTCATGTGTGTGTTAGGTTATTATTATTAATATTGTTTTTTAACCTTTTTATACATGCTGGTGTCTGTATAGAAAAAAACATGATTTACTGATGGTGGATCTATATATATATGTTTCTAGATTGAGTTGATGACTCTCAAATACTGTCCTAGAAACAACAGTAGGTGTAGACTAGTTTTAAGTATCATGAAATAAATCCATTTTCTTTTCTACATGCCTGCTCTGTAGTTTCAATTGTTTACCAGTTGTCACACTATTTACTTGTCCAGGCAGCTTATTTGATATTGTAATGCCTGATGTAACTATAATAAGCTCTTCTATTTTAGCACTGTATTGTATACTGTAAAAACTGCATGAAATTTCATGAAAATCAGACTTAACTCAGGCATCATGGAGATGAGTTTATCTTTTTACCGTTTCATCTAAAACTACAGACTACTTTTGCATTCGGTTCTTGAGAATGCAGAAATGTTATTTATCTTCATTGTACATCTCAAAATCTATCGATTTTCCTGGCGTTCCTCAGGGATGTTTTAAGCGGTCAGGTCTTCTGTGGTCATGGGAAAACTGAAATGACAGTTTGAACCTGCCATACTTGGGTCAGGCTTTGTGTTTAATCTACAGAAATGTTTGTTTGGGCACAAGAGGAACTTACACCATAGAGCACATTTTGAAGCAACATTGTTTGTCATTAACATTATTTTCTTTAAACCATTATTCATTGGCTTCAACACACATGCCAATATACTGAATGTACCCTCCCCTCCCGCCCAAGTCATTATTTTTGATGCATTTTGCTTTGGTTTAATAAAAATAGATGCTTCAACCATAACAACTGGATGCAGTCTTCTATAACAGTACCTAAAAGATAATAAAAATGTAGCAATACTATTGTAGTATTGACTACAATACTGTTCTCAGTCATGTGAGTGCACATCACGAGGTGTTCCCACCCTTCCATGTTGAGCAAGACTGTAGTTTACAGCTGTATTATCTCGGTAATTACTAAATTAGTTCTGCCGTTTCACTAATTCAGACATCAGCCTGTTAAAATAGCTTTTTAAATGTCTAATGTAGTTTTTTAATTTTTGCACATTTCTCTGTGGTTTCATCATAGTCTAATGGATAAAAGAATATGTGGTTAAGTTTGGCACAGTTTCAGGTACTGTGGTTTTACACACTTCCTGTGTGTGACACACAAGTTCTCACAGTAACTGTTCGGACCCTGGCATACAAAGACTGTATTGTATTAATGCAGCTGTATATTGTATGGAAAGGGTTTAAATTGTGCTAAAGCGGAATATAGAGAAAAGCTTTGTGTAATAATTTGCGTATGTGATACTGAATAACATGGAAGTTCAGTAGCGATCACATTTCAAGGCAGGTAAATCAACCAAAATGGCTATAAACATAATTGTATTAAAAATGTTGGTCACAAAGGAATGCTTATATGAGCAGAAAAGAAACAGAATTTCCTTGTAAGTTAAAAGCATTTAAGGTTTTTTGTTTTCTAATGTCATTTCTATTGTTATTTATTATGACCCACACAATTTAAGAAGCAGCTGCTGTTTTTGAATGATGTAGAACAATAAAAATAAGTTAAAAATAATGAGGCACACAGTGTTTGGAAACAACTAAAATGTACTTTCTGCTTTCATTGTATATAAAATAATATGTATTGCAACTGAATAAATGGACCAGAGAACCCAAACTATCATAGAAAATGGTTTAAATACAACAGAACTTCGACATGATGAAAGGTGGCAAATTTATATTATACTACTAAGTACAGATTGACTTATCTCTAAAACTCTCGTGTTACTGGGTAAAGTAAAAAAAATTATTGAATGATGATTTAAACATTCAGCCATTTCTTCAGCCCCTGTATTATTTCATCAACCCTACACATCCTGATTATATATTACTACACAAATGCGAGGCTTGATTTCTGAATAATTGCTTACGATGCTGCATTAAAATGAATATTACTTAAGAGATTTATCTAGGGATAATGACCTTTTGAGGTAAATGTTTTATGGCGGCATCGTTGACAGTCACAAGATCTTTAGCTTGGTCAATGATTTCCTAATGGCACTCCTTTCTGATATGGCCACACCTCTGCAGTGTTTTAAAAGCACTAACCTCTCCCATCAGTGCCTCAGACACACACACATACCCACACAGACATCTGCACGCGATATACGTTGCTTTATGGAGATGGAGAGTCGAGTTGAAAGAGGAAATGTCAGCAAGCAAGAGTTGTTGAGTGAGTCCATTTGGTTATAGATTTTCTGCTTGTTCTCTCTCTCTCTGTCTCTGTCTCTGTGTCTATCTCTGTCTCTCTCGCTCTCTCCTGTTATTGTCTGAAGTTTTTTGTAAAGGACTGTTTGATGTTATGCTTTATTTACACCATGATTTATACAAAACACGTGTAACACACTACCACAGTCTAGACTTTCCTTATTGGCTTGTCTACCTGTCATGCACCTGTTACAGCTGGAAGCATCACACAGCATGTGGTATCGAGACAGTGCTGTTGCACCTACACATTTGTTACCACACAGGTCTACATGTGACGCGGCCCGAGGCAAACAAAGGGTAAACTGTCGTAGAGGGAAACTGTGCGTGCCTGAAAGGCTATTTTAGGGCTGCACTTATCTTCACTGGAGGACTTATGGTCTGCAAGCAGTGGAGTTAGGTCACGACTAACTCAGTATACAGTATTTGCCTTCCTCCTGATTTCTTCCTTTTCACATATTTCTTAAATGGAACTTTCAGAGCTTTCAACACAGTTTATTATGATAAAGACAACCTGAGTAATCTCAGAAAATACAGTTTTTAAAGGACACTTCCTTGTATTGAAGAAAAATATCCAACAGCCATGTGTGAAAAAGTAAAAGCCCCCCTCAATAGATAATCAGACTTACAGAATTACTGCCAACCCTGTCAAATCGAAACGTCACATTCCCAGCTATGTAAACTGGGCTAAAAGGTCTTGACAAGCTTACAAGAAGGTTGCAAGGTGACCACCATTGTTAACCACAAACACAAATGGCTTTTCTCTCATTTGACAGCAAAGATGACCTCCCTCAAGCCTTTAGGGATAGATTTTCTGGGAACTGATGAGTCAAAAGTGGAACTTTTTTGGAAAACACTGCATCCCGTTTAAAGCTAACAAGGCCATTCACAAGAAGAACATTATAAAAACAGTTAAACATGGTGTTGGTCGTGTGAGGGTGGGGAGATGCTTTGCTGCTCCAGTGCCTGGGTGATGTGCCACAAATTGAGGGAACCATGAATTCTATTCTACCACACAATCCTGCAGGAGAGAGATCAGTGACCAACACATGATCTGAGGCTTTTAATCACATTGTGTAATTCAGTTATGTAACAGTACAACAGTCAGAAGCATAAGACTAAGTTCACTTCTAAATGATCCAAAACAAAGATAAATAAGGTTTTGGTGTGGCCCAGTCGAAGTCCTGAGATTCTGCTAGAATTCCTGTGAAAGATTGTGAAAGATTTATTTCCATTTATTTTATTAATTGCAGTTAAATGTTGCACAGGAACACAGCACCGGGGAGCAGTGTATGGGGATAGTACCTTGCTCAAGGGTACCTCAGTGGTGCCACTAGCAGTCTTGGGATTCAAACCCACAACCCTCTGGTCACAGGGGCAACTCCTTAACCAGCTGCCCCTTTCCTGTCACAAAACTATTTTCTACATGTTCACTTTGCTTTGCATTTTGAGGTGATGCCAGTTGTGACAAATGGAAGAAATCGGGGGCTTTTCATGGCACTATATGCCGCGAAACAGGCAAAATGTTAACAAAGCATGACTTTTGACTTAATGGTGTGAGAGAAGGTCCCTTAACTACCATCATATAGTTCATATAAACCATATATAACCCATACTAATGTTATCAAGTTCATTAAGTAATACATATTTGACACAGTTGATGTTAATATTCAGTAAGTCGAATTTTTTAAAATTTAATATGGATATTACAAAGGTATAATATTTTGATAATCAGAAGAAATCTTATATTGGGAAGGTGGCCTTTGATAATAGTGTCTCATAATCTGCAGAAGCAGCTTGGCTCCTTATCAGATTTAAAGTCCTTTAACTATATGTAACTATATGTATATGTATTCTTATTATCTTGCGATTAACTGTAATAAGACAATATAAAGAGTAAACTGAAATAAATCAGGTCTAATTAAACAGAGGTGCTATGGTGTCCCTAAGTGTTGTTAGTTTCAGAGGTGATCAGTAAAGTTTGAAACACACTAAAAAGGCCACATCAGGTCCTGTCCGCACTGTGTACTTTTATGATCGGGCTATAAGCAGTGCAAATATCTTTGTGTGCTGTTGTTTAGATCAAACATACACAGAGAACATGTCCAGTGAACTGGTTTTATAGTGGCGATAAAAGGTTCCTTAGTAACACGTCTAATATGCTTCTGAAAGCACAGAAAAGCTCGACAAGTTGCACAGCTTGGAAAACAGTTTGATACTGCAGGTGTGAAATTAAGATTTAAATGAACCTGTATGAGTTTTTAAATGAGAATAATAATAAAATGGTTGTAAATGTACTTCTAGTAGCAAAAAAACACTTCTGTTTGAGTATTTGTTTGTTTTTTAAATACCTTGCAAGTACCCCTCTGCAAAGAATGGATTAAGAGAAATTAAGGCTAGAATCTTTTCTCAAAATTATGATAAAACAATGTATCAGATGTCAGACAGTGTATTTCATGTAATAAGTTTCTATGAGGCAGCTTCAGACATCGGGTTCCTAGCACCACCACTATGAACAAGTCTGACTAGAACAGACTATTGTATTGTTTATGCCCTGATGACTTTCTGAAAAATCCCCTTTCCTCACAGAAACTGTGGAAATACAAGCAAATGCCAGTATCACACTGTCCAAAAACAATCTGCTAAATGTTTACAGGGCATTCTCCATGGTGTACAATCATGGTTAATATTCTTAGAACAGAAAATCCAGATTTCAGAAATAGTAACTTTACAAGAGAACACAAAAATAAAGTCAAAAATAGCTTTTATATTTTACCTTATATTTTAACTTGTGTACCTGTCTAAAGTGTTTTCATTTTAGATTACATTTTAATTACATTTGTACTTATTTTATAATGTTTGCACAGCCATAAAAGAGCAGTTCAAAATGTGTTTCATTGCATGTTGTATAATTCTCAATGTGACAAATAAATAATCGTGATATCAAGTTTGGCAACCTTTCAATATACTGTAGGCGAGGGTAAATTGAAAGATATTACAAGCAATTCTGAAGCTTTTCATTTGATCCTTTCATTCTGAAACCTTTATTTTATCACAATGTGAAGAACAGCGTCTGTGTACACATATGGAAAAGAAAAAAGAAGAAAAAAATGGAGATATATTTTTCAATACACTAACAGTTGAACTCAATAAGCTAATTACAGCATGAAAAACACCTGTTTAATTCAAGCAGCCATGTAACTTTTTTATTATTCCTTTTTCATTCACCCCACCATTATCTGAGCCTCTTATCCTAATGAGGGTCACAGGGCCTATCCCAGTGCTTATAGGGCAAAAGGCTGAGAAACAACTTGAACAGGCTGCCAGTCCCTCACAGACCAAACATGGAAACATAATTGATTCAGGCTTTTAGCTCTGAATCTTGGAATTTGCCCACAGCATATTTGACTGAAATGAATTTTAACTAGTTTTAAATAGGAGAATACTATGAGAATAATATTTAAATTCCCTCAGCGGATCCGTTTATATGAGGGTATATTTTTATGCCACTTATTACACTTTAACAAACTAAAAACAAATGTGTGAATGAATAGTATATAGAATTAAAGTACATTAAATCTTGATTTTCTTTTGATGTAAATCCATAATGTGTCTTGCCAGCTCCTGAATGACTTGGTAAGCAATGTCTCTCTCTCTCTCTCTCTCTCTCTCTCTCTCTCTCTCTCTCTCTTCTCTATCTCCCCCTCTCTCTCTCTCTCTCTCTCTCTCTCTCT
>JBBPCW010090720.1:0-17709 GCA_037974425.1 Phenacogrammus interruptus
TTAAGCATCGTCTGAAGACCCACCTCTTTAAGGAGCATCTTGGCAACTAGCCAGTCCTCCCACGCATCTCTTATACATCTTTTCCTATATGTTTACAAATCCCTCAACCTCTTACCCTTTTAACTATTTTACTGTTTTTACTTTTTCTCCTTGACAGGGTTTGTTATGGTGTGTAACTTAGCCAGCAGTAACTTGGTTAAATAGCTGTTGTTGATTTAAGTATAGATTTACAGGTTTAAGAACAGTTGTGGACTACTTTAATCACTGATGTACGTCGCTCTGGAAAAGAGAGTCTGATAAATACCGTAAACGCAAACGTAAATGTAATGATGAACATCCAACATAAACCCAGAAATGGCTCAGTTCAAACAGCTGCCTTTAAAATAAAATCTTTATGACTGGAATGTAAAGTAATGTCTGAATGACAGTTCAGTCCAGTCTGGTTAGGCGAGGATGGATCGTGCCTTTCTAAAGCGAGGGGATCCATTAACCTCCCGTTAGTGGCATCAGACGATTTGAGAGACTTCTCCTCACAGTGCTTGTATTTACACGGTCATCAATTCTGTTAAAGGACAGGCATGGATGACCACATCACAACTGACACTGCTCTCCTTACAGCCTAAGAGTGATGCATATTTACAGAAAGGAAACACACTACTCCTTAGAATTCTATAACTAAAAACCTTTAGTTTGAAATAGAAATATAGTGTATGAGTTAGTCTCTTCTGTACTGGTATAGAAGTCCCAGTGCTGTCCAGGAAAATATTTGTATTTTTGTACAACTACACAGTGCACACTTTAACAGCATTTAATGTTTTTAAAGTACAGCTAAGAAATACTTAGCTTAAAAGCCGATTCTGATTCTGAATTACTTTAAACAGTCATTTTCTTTACACATTTACACATTTTTCAGGCCTAATAAATCTGATCAATTTGGCCCATTGCATTAAAGCCCTGTAGCAATTTTTTATTCTGCCTATTTGTGACATCTCTTTGTTAGAGGGGAAAAAATGATATAAAAGTAAAGAAGTGGGGGCTGATACCCGACACCAAATATTGCAAGATTGGATCACATTTCCCTAAATGCATTATGTGTTATGGACTGTCATGGCTTAATGACTTAACCAGAGTATCTCCAAAACAGCAGGTCTTGTCGCACCCTACAGGTAGACAAAGGTTAGTACTTACCAAAAGTGCTACAAAGGAAGAACAAATAATTTTACTTGTAATAGAAATTCTTAAAAAGTTTTTTTTTTAACACTACAGGTCCAGATTTGAGAGCTTGCAAGGTGTTGCATTGGGGAAATGGACAGAATGCATGTTGGGGACCGTGTTTCAGTAACGCCTTAGCTGTTAAAACACACGTTGCTGATGCAGACTTAGTTTTATGTGTGGTCTAATGAGGGAGCCAGCTGGACCTGTATCTGATCCTGACTGTTCTTTACAGCACAGCCTGTTCACATGGACCAACATCCTTCACATCTCTGAACTCGCTGGGGGTCCACTGCATAAAATAAGAATAAGCCACAAGTAGGGTTGCCAACTCCCTAAAAAATAAATAAGGGACACCTCGTGGGCAGGGCCGTCCGACCCGACTGTCTTCACCCTTCCCCAGCGTGGTGAATTTTTTTAGCTCTTTTTTTATGTGTAAAATGTATTTATTTTTTTTACCATTTGACTTGAAGTTGGTTTAAGAAGATGCATACTGGATGGGGATGGGTACTTTTGTTTCTAAATACGGGACGATTCCGTTTTTCAAGGGACGGTTGTCAACCCTAGCCACAAGAAGCCACATGTGTAAATTTAGAAATAAGGACAGGCTAGAACTTAACTGCCCTTTAATACCTCCAGAGTTATTTCTAGAGCAAGACTTTTCAATGAAGACCCTCTTGTGATAAAAATTTGATTGACTTTTGGGGGCAAGTTGTTTTAAAAGTTTTTTGTTGGTTTTTGGTTGGGAGGGATAAAGCTAATGTTATTGTTAGTAAGTCAAATGTCTCATTTGCAGTGTCTGTCCTCAAATCATCATTACAATGGAGAAAGTGGACTAATCCACAAAAATGAGAAGCTATTGGGTGGATGCAGATATTAAAAAAACTGACCTACGCATTACTGATTTACGTAATCCTGACCTACGATTTGTTGCTTCTGAGATGGTCATGGTAAGAATTGCCCCAGATGCTAACTTGGTTGTGTTTATTAGCTTATAGCTCAAAGGCTAGGTTAGCAGTCATGATTGGTTGACACCAAAGGAATTCCAGGTGGTTGTACACTGTATGTGTAATGCATGCTGGGTATTGTAGTGAACGGTGCGCACGCTGTCAACTCAGTGATACCACACATAAATAGAGCAATTCAATCTATGCTATGCTACGGTTGCCAGGTCACACAATCCCAGTGATTTATACTATCAGGGTACATCAGTACTGTATGCAGCTGATGTCATGTGTTCAATAAGCATTTTGGAAACAGCTTTGAAAGTGGCTCGGCAACTCAGATAGTCCCTTGCACAAGCACATTCTCCCAGCACATGAGGGCCCCGGGCTTACATAAACATGCCGGTGTGAGGAGTTAATGTGTGCGTATATAACCGAGTGGTGGCAGAGTCATGAAAGATATGGTCCAGGGTGAAATACGCCACCCCTCGGAGTCTTAGTGCGAAAAGATTGATGAAGGGAGCTGGATCCTTAAATGCACCCTCTGAAAAATAAATCAGGCACATGTGTACACCTCAGCCCCTTTCTGCCATAATCTCCCGGCTATTTTACAAACCGCAGTCCCTGCCGTGACCCTGGCGAGGCACGCTGAGTGGGCAGATTCCATTTGATCTCATGAAGCATGGATGCGGACACGATTATGATGCTACAGACGGATTGCTCGCAGGCAGAGCACGTCCAATCAATCCGCACTCCGTGTGCGCAGCTCTGTCACTTTTAACTTCCCCCTGGGATCCCCCAGCGACTAAATACATGACTAGAAAGCAGAAGGGCTCATATGTATGCCCAGAATGTATTGTGTTTAAGCATTTTAGCAGACAAACAAGAGAAATGGAAGTAATTGGTCGGTGGCTGTGGGAGCACTCAGACCTGTCTCGGACTCGGGGTGATTAAATTACACCTCCTCGCGTCGGAGAGCCTCCTTACTCTATCTGACAGTGTGTCTGAGGACTGTGTCTCCAGCTCCTGTCTCCTGTCTTCCTGCCCCCCCACTCCTTCCACATCTGTTTCTTGTTAGCATGCTAGCTGTACCAAGGGAGGCCAAGGAATCAGAGAGTGAAAACAAAGGTAGATGGATAACCCGCTCCATTCTTTTCTGTTATGGATAAACAGAGTCGGAAGCATTTCTCGTCGCCCACATGTCTGTCCTTCCTGCTTTGAGGGGTTGCGGGGGGGTGGGTCACATCTGCATGTTCTGCTTTTGTTCTTCGGGTCTGATGAAGATCCAGATTCTCTGCTGGGGAGGATCTTTAACAACTGGGTTTCTTCTCTAGGTTCCTTCTCCTGCCGCTTGCCTTCTTCTCCCACTTTTTTAGGCTGATTCCCGAGGCATTCCCAGTCTAGTGTCTGGCAGCGCAGCCTCCCTCCACTCCCTCTGGTGCTGCACTTATTTTCTCTTCAAACATGGAATGACGGTGCCCTCCCACCCCTCGCCCCTAGAAAAAAAAACTCCCATTGTACACTTATCAGGTCATCCGATCGTCTCCGCCTGTAATCCCACCCAAAGTCCACTTAGTTAAAGTAAAAGTTCATGCAGCGTTTGATTTTGCTCTTTCGCGACACTCTGCTTACTTGCTGTCGCCTCTCCTTGACTGTTTTTCTCCACTGTAAGTAATCCACAACCTGGCTTAAGCTCGCCAGATTACATACAGTAAGAAGTTGGCCCCTGAGGACCACCTCCCGGTCGGATGGAAACCTGAGCGGCGCGCGTGTGGTTACAGTGCCACGGCTGTGATGGAAGGCTACATGCTTTGACATTAGGTGAACTGGTCAAAAGTGCAGATGGTTTGAGTTAGGCCACCTCCCACAGCCCAGGAAGGAGTCCACCGATGAACTTTTTAAGACCGAACATAGCCGAGGCACCAGGACTTTGCAAATGAGCTTTTGCTGTCTACTTCCAACTAGAGAGCAGAGATGCTCCCTCACAGGGTTCAGTATGGTTCCAGTTAAACTAACTCCATCACAACAGGTTCTGTTTAAGCAAGTTATTGCATTGAACTTCTAAACAACTGTTTATCTTCTTATACATAAGCTCTTTATGCTGGTTCTGTCCAGCTTTTATGGAAGTAAAATACACGCAGGCTCACCTACTGAGGCCTGTGTTAGCATAACCCATATCTGCTACCACTATAGAGGTAGGTGGTCACATAATTGCTGCACATTTACCAAGCTGTCACCATTAAAGTGCTAAGTCTACCAGGGAAGGTCTAAGAGCACATTGGAGAAGAAGCTCTCTACACGTGCAAAAACATGTTTGCCTTCTGACTAAGGAGGTCCCATCTGGGTTTTGAATTTGGCTGAGATGGCAGCAGAAGTAGCTCATCTTCATGTCTGTTTATGAATGTTAAGGCACGCTACATGGGGGTCCCCTATCCAGCCTAATCATATTGCCCTCTACAAGCGAACAAACAAATATCAAGCTGCAAAATGGGGTGCAAACTTATGTGGGGCATCAGTATACCCGACTTTTAATGACTAGTGCCTCCATTTGTTATAATTAACCCTGTCAATGCATTACAGAGGAGGCTGAAAGGAAGTCGATTCCCAGAGAAGCCTATTAGGAGTAATCACAGGCAGCTGGGATCAAACTACAGGTAAGCAACACTGACTTTGTGAACACAATCTCAGGGTCAGGGTTTATCAAGGACTATACCATGAGCTACAGATGTGCTTGGTTAAGGTGAGGCGGAGTCATGGTAGGAATAAGGACTGGAGAAAGCCAATCAAAATGGGGCGAAAACATTTCAATTCTGCCCAGAGGGGGAAACCCATGGCAAATCCAGTCCTCGGAACTAGGAACATCTACACTACATGGAAAAATTTATTGGGACATAGCTGTTTTTCAGGGAACCACAGAACCACATCATACTTCCAACTTTGTGGACACAGTTTGGGGAAGAACCTTTTCTATTCCAGCATGAATGTGCCCATATAGAGAGATTTTAATGGTGTGGTGTGTAAAATACTCTCTCTCATTCAAATCTTTAAAATTTTTCTGCACATTCCTGCATATTAAGTAGATAACATGTTGATATGCAAAAGAGACGCTGTCTTTTCAGAAGCAATATAAAAAACCCTGAGGAGCATGTGATTCCAGGCTCTCTTTCCGAACCCAACGGGATATGTCTCTGGCATGTTCTCTCTTAGTTGAAATATACGCCCCCACATGAGCTACTAGTGTTACCTTATCAGCTCTATGCTGGAATGTCTGAGCGCGACAGGCTGAAACAACAGCAAGTTCTTTCAGGACTACACAAATGCTGTATATCCCCTGTTGTGTTCCTACCTTCAAGAAATTAATTTTGTTGCTGGTACAGAGTCTATTAATCAGGAAAGCAGAAAGAAATCCCGCACACTGACCAGTTCGCAAGCAATTATTTATTCATACAATGTTTCGTTCTTCGTCAGGTTACCTGATGAAGACCGAAACGTTGTATAAATAAATAATTGCTTGTGAATTGGTCAGTGTGCAGGATTTCTTTCTACTTTCCTGATTAGTGACCCCAGGTCATTTCCTATGCACCTGCCTGAAAAAGAGGTGTGCAAAACGTTTTCTCAAGTTTTACAGAGAATATTAATACCCCCTTTGCAGAAGAAGCCTAATTGGAGCCTTTCTGTCAGCTACATGATTGCCAGAGCGTATTACACTCTTAGTAGTGGAGGAGGGACCTAAACATTTTTGAGGGGTGGTGAGTGACACATGCTAATCCATGGCGCTGACATGATGACAGTCGATCACTGTGTTCTTTATGAGATTACATGACCCAATGGAACATCCAAAATGAAAAACTAGGATTGTGGTAACAAGCACCCAGTGAATCAGATGGAAAAGCTGGCTGTGTGACCTTCAGCAGAGCTGTAATGGTCCTATGGAGTTGCAGAAGAATTTAAAAAGGGGGGGGGGGGCATTCTGCAGCAAACCTACCACAAAGTCGAATTTCTCCCTGTTGTTTCCAGTAATCAGGTTTTTTGATGCTTTGAAGGTTACTCAGTTACATGTTCATGAATACAAATGAATGAATATTTTTAATAGTTAATCTGTTTGCAGTGGTTTATCCTATAGTTTGTAGGGTTATATTCTCCACATATAATCAGTATCATGTATTTTGATGTATTCTCTTATGTACAGAGTGTTGTTCACATCACTGATGTGAAAAGGTTGTTGTTTACTGCAAGGCCATAAGAACATTGTGTACTACCGTTTAAGACATGGGTGCAAGATGTAGTTTACCATTAGTTTGAGGACATAGCTAAACTAAATTAGATACAGACGAGACAGGTGTGAAAATAGGACAGAAACATCTGGCAGGATGAGTTCATTTCCAGAGCATCTTCTGTAAACATGCAGAACGCATGTACGAAAATTCCCCTGTTCTCTGATCAGAAACCAAGGCAGAGGTGACATCATGACATCATGCTGGAGTGACAATAAAAAAACCCATGGAACTTGTCTTATACAGCACTCTCTTGTCAGAGCATTCCTGGAAGCACTGATAACAGACCTGCTCTATTTGCTGGCAAATACAATAAAACTTGTTCATCATGAAATCTCTCTGATCTTGAGTCTTGAATGGCAAACGGGAAAATTCCGTAACAGTAAGAAGTATTCTAAAGGATGGCTTGTCTGATTTGATACTGTACTGGACAAGAAAGTGACCGAACTACGAGCATAGATGCTCATACCTTATACTGAGTAAGAAATGCTAAAACGAACCATAGATCATATGGAAAATGCAACATGCATAAGGAAGAACCACTGTGTCATGTCGGCGTTTAAAGGAAGAAGGGGAAGGACGCACGGTTAAGCAGGCCAGATACAGTTTTAATGTCCCAAGCAATCAAATACGGTTTCTCACAGAACAGAGGTGCGTTTTCAAGCCAAACAGAAAGTCACTCTCGACCCAGGAAAGATGAGGCTTCAAACCATGTGCAAAACAAAAGGAAAATAGGGACAACACGCCAAAGGAGAGCAAATACAGACACACAAGACTCGGGGCAGACTGGGCTTAAGACGAGAATGAGAGGGGACTACAGGTGAGACAATGATTAGCGGAATTAGACACAGGTGCGACAGATAGGGAGGGGCTGTAATGCAAACGGAGTATGAGGACTTGAAGGAACCAAGGGAACAAGGGCTGTAGGGGATAACTAAGAGGAATTGGAACACAAGCAGACTGGGCACAGAGACAGAACAGAGAGTGGGAAGGGAAAACTAGTATTCAGGGGAAACGGGGCGGTGTCTATTAGGGGGAGGTGAGGCAGCCGTGACACACTGAAAGGAACTGTGTTATGGAATGAGGAGGAATAAAGATAAAAAGTAAGAAAACTCCCTGAGAGCATGAAGAATCACTGAGAGGAGCCAAAGAGAAATTCCCTGAGAGTATGAGAGGAACCAAGACTCACATGGATAAATAGAGATTAATAAGGAGAAACTCCCTGAGAGCTTGGGGAAAGCCACTGTGTGGAACCAAGGCTCAACTTGGTAGGAAAATGCTGCAGAACCAATGAGAGGGATCAAGATTACAAAGGAAAAAATTGCTGTGAAAGAACCAGTGAGAGGATCCAAGATGTAAGGGGATAATTGGTGTCACTACTGTGCTAAGACTGGTCTATCAACTAAATAATATCTGCTCAGCAGTATTCCTTTGAGGTCCCTTTCTCTTTCAGATGTATGAGATATGGAGGGAGCTCATGAACTGTACAGCCACAGATGAACTACGGTCTGTAACAGTAAACCCACAAAATGCAGCTGGGTGGTGTTTCTGATCAGTTGCAAACCGCTGTAACGCCATAGCTGCTTGTGTTATTAGGAAACTATCAGCTCTGGTACTCTTTTGTTTAGCTTTTACGGCGGGCAAAATCATTTTAGCATGTTGCATTATCTGATATAGATCTTTGGCTGAATCCAGAAAAACTGCAGCTCTTAAAGCCTGGGGAGGAACTGGCAACGGGAAAAACAATAGCCGAACCTCTGTTTAGTCTATGCTGTGGGAGAGCTTGCCCTTATGTTTCACCATGAAACAGAACTCCAGCATCGTGAAAGACTTTAAGACTCTCACCATTCCGAACAGCTTATTGCATTTACACTTTTCATCCCATTCCAAGACACATGCAGGGCTGAGAGGTGGAAAAATCGAGAGTCAGAGGGAAGGGGGAAGTTGAATCAAAATGACTGGGAATAGTTATTTACAATCTCTATAGTCCTCATAATTACTCCTGGAATCTGAATCTGTCTCAAACATCTTTTGGAGAAAGACCCCCCAGAGTGGTCTCAAAAAGCCAGAGAAGAGTCTTGTTGAAACAAATACAACCACTTGGAAAACCAGGCCCAGCGGCTGTTTTACAGAATAATTATGGCAAAGAAAATCACACACAAACAGAAGGTGTGGAATATTGTTACAGTCTTGCATACGTTGCAGCTTCTGGTTCGGCAGGTCAAGCAAACTCAAGAAAATGGTGAAAATTCTTGTTCCTTGAAATGTGATCGAATCTGGATTTGACGTGGTGGAACCCACAGAGCACCTGGGGAACATCTAGGCAATTGGAGCGGAGTGGAAAAGGTGGGAAGGATCAAAAAAATGGCGAATCAGCACAACCCTGAGATGTTTCTCCTGCTGAGTGCCAAATATCATGTGCTGTTTGGCAAGCTTGCAGCTGTGCCATCCCAAAAGAGTCCGGGATAATGGAATGAATTTCCCATCTAGATGTGCAGACAATCTTTCGTTGCTTTGTTCAGATGTTCTTGAGCTTTCCTGAGAGTCTGAGGCTATTGTAATGGGGCACTCCAGCCAAGATGAAAAATAATATTTGCTGTGAGGACACCTGTTTGCATCAGAGTCATGGTTTAAACTGCAGGAAAATCACCTTCTGAATGATAAATCTTGATTTCCTAGGGTTTGAGGGCCAGCTGGCTAAAGCAGTTAGCTGAAGTCACAGTTTAACGTCGTATCTGTTTATTAAACTCGACATCAGTGGTTGCTAGCAGTAATTTCTTTAGCATCTTGGGAGGGCTTCCTAATGGTCGAACAATGCTGGGAATTGTAATGAGAGAATACTGATTCACATAATCAATGGCAAGTTCTGCCAACCTGATGAGGCTACAGAAAATTAAACAACATTTAATATTAGCTTTGGGCCTTTGAGATTTTTCCAAAGCCTTGCCATAATGAATCAGCTAGTAGCTCATCCGGGGACATTATCTTCCCTTTAGAACTGAGTCAGCTGTCACATGGATGGACAGGACGTCCCTGTAGACAGCACATACAAATATAGGAGGGAAAAAATGACCAATAATGGCTCTTTTAACCCAGTTAACTTTTAAAGAGAGGAGAATGGAAAAGCACAGGCAGAATCATGGGTTTACTGGCTGGAGATGACCTCAGTCTGTACCGTGCTGTGTCACTGTGGAAGGTAAACAGGGAATCCTCACGTAAAATTTCCACAGTGTGATTAGTGTGCTGGGCTTTGCTGTGGCAATAGGGTTGGTTTGGTTGCGTGTGGCACGTCTTCGTCCATACGACTGTGAGACGCCCAGGTCCCCTTTACTCATAAACCTCTCAGTGAAATCCCAGAGGAACTCCTCCCTGTAGAGCTTCCAGTGAAAAGCTGAAGTGGGCGTTCCCCGGCAAGGTGTTCGTGGGGGAAATCTCCCGTAAACGCTCGAGAGGGTAAACACCTGACATCAGAGTCGGCGCCTCGCTGCCACCTAACGACTCCATTCCAGACGCAAATTGCTCTGTCCAGAGCACGGGGCAAAGGCTCTCTTTGTGTTTGACAGCTCACATAGCTGCCGTCCGTAAACAGCGGCGTGTTGCCCATAAGGTGTTGGCAAGGCCACGCCAGCGAGGGTGATGTCATCTGTGTTTTTCCACGGACGGAATGAGCTTTGCACCGTCACTCTCAGGGTTGGAGGGCAGTGGCGGGGTCTGGGGCCAGAAACTGGGTCCCGGGCCTGCGCTCCTGCTCTGCCCAAAGATTTCCAGGTGACTGTGTGTTTACGCTGTCTGCTGCAACGGCTGGCTGACACAGCACACTGAGCTAATAGAGCGGCACAGAGAGACCTGTCTTGCGGTCTGACTCAGTGTCCTCCGTGGCTCCAAAGCTGTACGTGACTGTAGACACTTGTCCAGACAGGAAAGTCGTGCACCTGTCAGATGCAGAATTAGCATGACACTGAAGCAATTTTTTCTACTCCAATAATGTCCCACTGGTCTGTTGAGTCTGCTGAAAAAAAACCCCAAAACATGCCCACCACTATAGCATTAGCCCGCACAACGCAGCCACTGTCAACTCACTGAGCCTCCCCTGTAGCTCTGGCATCGCACCTCTGATCACACGCCCATAAAGCTGTCAGTATCAGCTGTAGCCTGTGGACTTATTGAGTGCTAATCCCTGTTAAAAGCCACACCTCCAGAGCCTTTCACTGTACACCAGGCAGCTTGTTTGTTTACCACCAACTCGGGAGTGTTTCATGTGAATGAGGTCAGCACAGCAACTGCTCGGCACCTTGTATTTCTTCATAATTGTGTCTGCCTGCCTCTAATTATTGCAATAAAGTCTAACAGGGCACATTTATTGGCCTCTCAAGCGATGACGAGAAGGGCCCTGCTTGGTTGGAGTGCCGTCTCAGGTAGTTAAAGTGCGCCGTGTGTTTGTACAGCCCGTGGCTTCTCAGACGCCAACATTCGAACAGAGTATATGATGAGCCGAGCCGTAGGGCATGGAGAGAGGTTGAGGAAATCAGAAAATAAATCCCGGTTCAGCATTCACCGAAGTGGTTTTTTGATACTCAGGGAGGCAAACATTGGTTAACCTCAGGACTTCTGCCTACAGAGCCATCCTCTGGTGACAATCTTAGCCTTTTTCCCCAAACGTTGACCACATGATAGAAATAGAAGACCAAAAGACATGGGGTCCAAAAATATCTTGCATGACCACACAAGGCGAGATCCACAGAAATGCTTTTTGTTTATTTAGACATGCCTTCCATTCCACTTTTAACAGCCGAGTTGTGGAGATGCTTTATTTGAACTAGGGGTACGGGCTAAACTGTATGTCCCTACACTGAACAGGCCACTTCTTACACCTGTGTGCTCCTTAAATTTTCAATGGTAATGGTTTCATTACAGAAAGTCTCCAACACAAACATTTTATTTACATTCTACCCCCAGTAAACCCACTCATGCCTTCTGCGTTTTTATAAGAAATACTGATCATGGTAAAATAGTTAACCTGACCTAAATAACTCTTGCCTCATGACGACCCATAAATGGATTTAGTTTTAGACCCAAAGCTTTTCAAAACATCTTTCATTGCATTCATGGAATAACTCTCTGTGAGGGAGCATTTAGAAGCAGACGTCTGGTTCCATTCACCACCACTGAGTGGAATTAAGACTTTTGAGTTTCTCTAGAGCAGAACGTTTAATTCCCAGATCAAATCTAAACACTTAATTATAGAGAGTTTTTATAAAATCTGTGAAATTCCCTGTGAAGTTTCCTGTGGATCTGTGAAGTTAGTCTCATCTCATCACCAGTTGCTATTTCATTTTTTGTGCATTCATTACATTTTTATGTCACAAACACTAGGTCACTTTTCATAAATCCTTTGCACTACTGATCTGTGGGTTCAGCACACTAAATCTTAAACACAGCGATGTATGCTACAGTTTCTCAGGCCAAATCGGAGAGCTTCAGCATCTCCCCTGCTCTGACACAGTCATGAGAGGCTTTTAAATTAGCTGAAAAGACATCAGGTGTAGTAAAGCAGCTTTGATTTAGTAGTATGGTTTTGGATCTGAGCAACAGTGCCTGAAAGACTGGTTACCTCCTTGCCAAGCACATGAGGAGCAGACCTCCAGCGCGTGCCTGGCAGGCTGGTAGGCTTAGGGAGCCTCATTCAGAAAAGTGCTGAGCCCCAACACAGATGGAGCTCCTGCTTACTGTACAGCACTCTTTCAAAGGGACAGGAGTCGTGCCCCACATCTGACCCCACATTAGAGCCTAATAGGTCTGAATCGTGGAGAGAGGGGGGGTCTATGTGTACTTTCAGAATGGTACTTTCCACATTAGGGCCTAATAGGCTTGAATCATGGAGAAAGGGCCGGGGGTCTATGTGTACTTTCAGAACAGTGTTTATTAGCAACATGTCAATGTACCATAGATTCCGTTTCGAGAGCAGAGCCTCAGGGCTTTAGTTTAGGTTTGACTGCTTTTGACCTACTTTAGGGATTAAAGGGCCCATATCTTACACTTCCAGTTACGTCTACCTATGATGTTGGTTGTGGGAGTTTCAGTACCCCCAGGTTTTTCATTCCAGTCGGACCTTAATGCCAACATGTGCTGCTGCTGTCACTGCTTCTGTTATATGTAAATTACCTCTGTTCTTATTGGCTCTGCAGTGCTGTCATGAAGCATTCCTCCAACATGAAGAGGTAGGACTGAGTTGGTATTGCTGAAGTATGTAAACATGCTAATAAATCTGTTCACAGTGTTCTGATGGTTCATGATCTGCTGTCCTTTTGAGTAAATGGCATGATTACAAATGATCAGTATTGCAAACTACATAAGAGAAGTTCATAAAACGTACGCTTAGTTCTCTCTCTCTCTCCCTCTCTCTCTCTGTTTCTCTCTCTCTCTCTCTCTCTCTGTTTCTCTCGCTCTCTTTCTCACCCTCTCTTCCGCTCTTTGTCTCTCTCTCTGTCTCTCTCTGTGCTTTGTATCTGTCTCTCTCTCTCTCTCTTTGTCTCTCTCTGTCTCTTTCTCTGTCTCTCTCTTTCTCACCCTCACTTCCGCTCTTTGTCTCGCTCTCTCTGTCTCTGTCTCTCTCTGTGCTATGTATCTCTCTCTCTCGCTCTCTTTCTCACCCTCACTTGCGCTCTTTGTCTCTCTCTCACACACTTGCGCTCTTTGTCTCTCTCTCTCTCTCTCTCTCTCTGTCTCTCTTTTTCTCTCTGTCTCTCTTCCTCTTTCTCACTTGTGCTCTCTCTCTCTGTCTTAGTTTCTATCTCCTTTCTCCTGCTGTTCCCTAGTTGTTGATGTTTCCATGCCCTAAGAGTACTGTGCCAAGCTAAACTGTCAGACTTATACACACTGAACACACAGGTGGATTCAACCAAGCTAAAGCTCTGTTATGCTGTTCTCTCTCCTGCTGTGCCTCTCGGCAGACAGCCGCAGTTATGGCGGTGTGGCACCCAAAGCACTGTTCTAAGGCTCATAGTAGTAATCACTTAATAATCAGCTCCTCTTCACTCTTCTGAATTACTGGGAATCATGAAGTCATCTCAGTTTCAAAAGCAAGGTTCATGTTGTCCGCACTATATTTTTGCAATGAGTACAACCTCATCCTCAGCTGGCTTCATACAATAAGCACAACCTCATCATACAGTGAGCACAACCTCATCCTCAGCTGGCTTTAGCTGTTAGCTTTGCCCTCACATTGACTGGCTGTCCCCAACCTTTATTTTGCCACGGACCGGTTTAATATGAAACTATGTTCACAGCCCGGCCTTTAACAACGAGCCGACAACAACAGAACACGGGTAACATCCACGTTTTTTTTTCTGTGCAGCCCGCAGACCGGTACCACATGACCCACAGCCCGGTACCGGTCCGCAGTCCGGGGTTTGGGGACCAATGGGCTAAGAGACATTCTATGAGGACCAATAAGTACTGATTTTCTGGATCACCCTGCCTCACCCACCTATTCAGTCCAAAAACACTGGAGTTCTCCATCACGTCAGAGAACTCCAGCTCAATGATGGGGGGCTCTATCCTCCCTCTGGCCACCCGCATGGTGAAAATAGATTCATTTGTAGTCCGTTCTGCTGGTCAGTGTTTTTCTATAGAGATATTAAAATGCCGTGTGTGAACACCAGTGACAGCCATGGGGTCACCTTAAAGCAGCAACTCACTTAGCAGAAGGACAATTTGGCTGTCTTTGGAAAGATGACTCTGCTTTTCAAGCTACACAAACACATTCTGCACCCCAACTCTTCCTGCAGTGTGTTCCAGGCACACCTGAGCTGAATCTGGCAGTGCTACCCTCCCCATAACTCTAGCCTCAGTCCCGCAGGACAAATTAGCGCATAGATTGGTCAGTTCAGACGATAAATACTGGCACGTGGAAAAGCCCTCTGTTCAGACTGCAGATTGTTCCAATTTTGTCATTACAACCAAATGGAGAGCACAATTTGGCCCACCCAGCCGCCCCCTACCTCCATCCCAAACCTAGAGACACCCGTCACCAACTCCATTCAGGTCGCTGAAGAGGGGCTTGTCCTTTTCCAGCTGCTATCAGATTGTGAATGTGGCAGAAAGGAAACGTTTAACCATAAATCACTTTGTTAGAGCTGCACCCAACATGGAGGGTTGCTGCCCAAGCGCTCCTTTCTGATCAGAATGGTGATTCTCATGGATTATTTCAGACCTAACGTGGTCCCGGGACCCCACAGTGGCACGATATAAAAGAGGCCCAGTCTACAGCTCTCTGTTACAGTGGCGGCTTACCTACATCCAACCTATTCATCATGCACTCAGGCTGGATATGTTCCTTGGAGATGGATCGGCCTCTCCCTCTCCCGCACGCACGCATTAGCTGTTTTTGCTTGGCTAGTACAAATATACAGAGAAAGAGGTCGCTGTGGCGAACACTAATAGCTTGTGTCACTCCCCTCATAAAGAGGCATTTCTTCAATTCGTCTGGAACTGTTATTCCGCAGCGATGGGCACTTGTGAAAATGTTATGGTAATGTAGGAGTGTATTAGGTGTCGGGGCGGAATACTGGCTGAGATGGGGGAGGGTCTCTCTGCTGCCTCACCGAGACAAACGTGAACTAAAATGTGATCGGAATTAAAAAGGGGAGCTTACAGCCAGCCTAGCGCCTCCCTCCCTCCCTCCCTCCTAACTTCCTATGCATGGCTGTAAGCCACATGGTGGAGGTATGGATTCAGAAATCCCTCTCTCCATCTCCTCCTGACCACTCCTGGCCGAAGAGAGGGAAAGGGGAAAAATAAATAATAAAAAAGGAGCCAGACTATCAGACTCCAGGAGCAGAAGTCCACTGCTGAATCAAAAGGAGCCTTCTTTTCCAGCACAACTAAGGTAGAGGGACTGTGACCACCCTGAACCACCACCGCTACCCTCCCCGCCTGTCTCCACTCCCTATGGAAACACACACACACGTATCCGCTGGACACACACTGGCACATGGCCGGCGTACGCGTGTCCAAACTGTGACTGTACAGAACACACCTGTCGTGCTCTGACAGCCACGCTACAGTCCGGCAAATGACTCCCTGTTAGAAACCAATTCCAATGATATGGAAAAGTATCTAGTAATAATTTATATTAGTGGCCAGTATCATCTCATTTTAAACTTATGTGAAACAAAGTGTGGCTTGAGTTGACTTTCAGAGTGGACGTTTCCAGGATTGTTTTATTTGTGCATGCATGTGTTTGTGTGTGTGTGTGTGTGTTTGTGTTAAAGAGCATGAGGAAGAACCACTGAGATGTACCAAGACCCTAGAGAACCTCGCTAAGATCATAAGTGAGAACCAATGAGGAACCAGGACTCAAAAGGTGAACCTGGCTAAGAACGTGAGAAAGAACTCTTTAGAGGAACGATGACTTGAACAGAGCACCAGGAAAACCAGTGATAGAAACCAATGGTTTAAACTGTAATCGTGCCTGTAATTTTAGTACAAATCCAGCCCGAGAACCCCTAACACAGAACAGAGCCCTGATCTCACCCATGAAAATAAATCTACCAAAACATATCTGCCCAAACATTTTAACAACTAAAAAATCAATAGCCACATTATCAGCATCCCAAAACAGGGTTTAAACTTTACTTGAGGAAAGGTTTGATTGGTCAGTACTGTCAAACAGTGAACAGTGCCCTCGGAGCCTGAGCCGGACTGCCTCCTAACCGCATTGTTTTCTCTCCAGGCCGCAGTAATCACATGCAGCGCCATTATTTACTGAATGGAGTCCTTTTACCAGCCGGCTTCTTTAAACACACTACATTATACCGATTGGCCCAAGGGATGTTGGGGATGGGGGGGGCAGCCAGGTTTGTGTTTCACTCCAATTAGGACAGCAACAGCACTGCCAGTGAAACCGTGACATGCTTAATGTTTGTGGACATAAAGGAACAGTGAATGACAACAAGCACAGATTGTTCACCAGAACAAGGAGCTTAATTCTAAACACAAGAGCATGAGCGATTAACAATAGAACAGAAGAGCGAGAGAGTTATGCTAAGTGCTAGGGAGAGTGAGGACCACCTTGCCCACTCAGGGAGAGAGAGAGGTATTACAGATATACTGAGTGATGGGGGAGAGGGAGGACCACTCTACCCTACCAGAGAGAGAGAGAGAGAGAGAGAGAGAGAGAGAGGGAGGACAGTTATACTGAGTGATGGGGGAGAAGGAGGACCACCATACCCACCCAGAGAGAGAGAGAGAGAGAGAGAGGGAGGACAGGTATACTGAGTGATGGGGGAGAGGGAGGACCACCCTACCCACCCAGAGAGAGAGAGAGAGAGAGAGGTAGGACAGTTATACTGAGTGATGGGGGAGAGGGAGGATCACCCTTACCCTTGTAAGAAGTTGTACGAAGGGATGGAGAAGAGGGAGGACCACCCTACCCACCCAGACACCCAGAGAGAGGCTCATTGAACTCCAAACCATGCACAGCTGTAGCACCACTGGCAAAATCTCAATTATAGGGCCAATGCATAGACCACTTCATGAGAACAGGAGATCTCAGTTCTCGCATCACTCCAAATGTGCTGAACTTCCATAGAAATCAGTTTCTTTCATCACCATTTTTCTCCCACCTTACAAACACACAAACACATGAGCTTCCAGGAAAGGTAGGGGAGACGCTCCTGTCATTTCCCGCACAGCTGCAGCCTCCCCAGGTGATCCGTGGAGCTGTTTACCATTCCTCTCCGGCAGGAAGGTCGTAACAGAGCCTCCTTCGCTCCTCTCGTTTATACTGACTCCATGACCTGTGTCGGGTACAAGAATGATCAGTGTCTACCTAAATCCCCCCACTACCCCAATTAACTGCTGTGCTGTTGCCCCAGCACACCTGATCTGGGGGCTGCAATGCCAAACAGCACTTTCTTACGAGATGTGAATCATCTTTGGCACAGTTATTCCACCCTGCCCACAGTTCCAGTTAATGGTGGAGGGCGAGAGAGCTGGGTTGGTAAAGTGAGCCTCCTGTAGAACAGACAGAAGCCACAGACTCCTCAGCCACACAGAGCGCCCTTTTTACAGCAGGATCGAGAATCAACTTTTTTTTGTCAGACATGTGTTTGTCTTTTCTGGGCATTTGCTGCTCTGCGTCAGGAAAAAAGGATTTTTTACCTCCAAGAACAGAGAGAAAACACTAATACAATGTGTTTGGAGAGAGAGAGAGAGAGAGAGAGAGAGAGAGAGAGAGAGAGAGACAGAGAGAGAGAGAGAGAGAAAGAGAGAGAGAG
>JBBPCW010091302.1:0-17690 GCA_037974425.1 Phenacogrammus interruptus
TTTTTGTTTACTGATTAATAAAAGACTTGGTGAGTATCGGATTTGTATCGGATCGGCAGATATCCAAATTTACAATATCGGTATTGGTATCGGACATAAAAAAGTGGTATCGGGACATCCCTAGTAAAATAACTGTGTTTGTTGGCTCGTGTTTGTGAAACTGTAAGAGTTGTACTTTCGTTTCACAGTAAAGGTGCAGTAATGCAGCCGTTTACTGTTTCAAAATAACCAGCCTACTATCCCAGAAAATTAATCCTCGTGTCTCTCACTGCATTTGGGCTCACTTGGTTTGTTTTGCTCTCAAAACCTGGTGTGAACTGTCTGTCTCACTCTTGCGCTTCCTTGATAGTGCGCCCCTGGTGACTGTTAGCTGTAAAAATCCATAGATAAGCTGCACCGTTGTAACAGCAGCAGGGTCCAAAGCAAGTGAAAAACAGTATGGTTGTTTTGCTGCAATTCACAGTTTAAATAAAATTACATTATATAAAACAGTTTCTTTGTGTATGAATTTTGATTTATGCATTTCCAGATTGCTATATTGTCATATATACTATTGCTTCTACTGTGATAGAAGATTTTGGTTATATCGCCCAACCCTTCCAGTAACTCAACAGACTGTAGCCAGTGTCACATATACAGCCGAGTACATCGTTACACTTACCCATAGCACATTTTGGTCAATCCCTTGCGATAACATGAATAGGTTTTCTCTAGCACATGTGCTGGAATCTGAAAAACAGAGAAACATAAGAGGTGAATTATGGCAAGGTTTTTGGGTAAACTCATGGTACACAAGAACTGCGCTATTGAAAATGAAGGATACCACATCATCTGGATCTTCAAATATGTCATGCACCAAACTCGGTGGCAATGAGGGGATGGTGTCTTTCTCACCATCGTCAAAACATGAGTGCCTGAAAGGATTTTGCAAAAACAAACAAAAAAAAAAATCCAAATGAGGTTCATAGCACATTTTTGTAACATTTGATTCAATTCTATACACTTATAAGTACTGCAAAAATAAATTATGGCCACTTGGGCTGTTTCTGGTTATGAGTGGTATAGGATGCTTGGGGCCTGGGAGGGACATTAGAGCAGGGGTCCCCACCTTTATTTCATCATGGACCGGTTTAATATCAGAAACTATTTTCACGGCCGGCCTTTAAGGAGTGGCAGAAAAATATACGTATTTATACAAATAAATGATATAAAAATGGGGATATTTTAAATGTATAATATAAAAAATATAATATAATTATATAAAAATATAATTATATCTTTAAAATATAATAAATGTAAATCCAATGTGTACTCGCAGCTTTATTAACATCATTTTCATAACGAGCCAACAACATAACACGGTAACATCCACGTTTTTTTTTCTGTGCAGCCCGCGGACCGGTACCGGGGCGTGGGTCATGTGGTACCGGTCCGCGGGCTGCCCGGGGATTGGGGACCACTGCATTAGAGCATGGGCGTCCGAGAGAGAAAATGTGAGAAGAATGAAATGAATGATTTTGAAAAGTTTGGGGGACCTGGCGCCAATGCATGCTTTTATTTTTATATATCTACTTTTGCTGTAGTTGTACAAATACACCCTTAACATCTTCTCATTATATTAAATACATTCAGCTTCTTTTTAATTCTTGATGTGGTACCCAAGTAGAATGGTGCCAAATGTCCCCGATGTCCACACACCATTGGCGCCAAGAAGGAATATTGCTTTACTAGTAGGCTATACTACAGTACATACCAGCCATTCCCAAGACCCTGGCTCTCCTGAATGGCCAAAAGCTTCTTTTCAATAAAGCGTAAAGGATCGTCCGGGCAGGAAATACACAAACCAGCCAGTAAGGCCTGAAGAATGGAGAAAATTGCTGTGTTGCTAAGTCATGCCAAGAGTTTTCTTTTAGATACTTTTTCTTTGATAGTAATTTATGTGGACTTTGTACAATAGTGGTAGATGCACAATAAGCAGTTAATTAAGCTTTGAATACACAGTTGAATAATGCTGTTAAATTACATTAAATTAAATTCAGTTAAATAACATTCAATGTTAAATCACATTAAATTAAACTGAATGAAATTAGCAAAACACTATATTGCATGAACAGCTAAACACAGAAAATTATTTTTGTTATTCACCTTGAAAATCTGAGGAAGCGAATGTTTAAGAAAATACTTCCTTAAAACGGGGTCTAGAATTTCAGGGGTATCCATAACGACTGTTAAATCGTTAATTATTAACGAGACAAAAGCGTAAAACAACTGTTGAGAAGTTAATAAATCTGAAAATGTTTACAGACACGCTGCACCAGGAGCTGTGGGTGTTTACAGTTTACAGGTCTGTTGCTAGGAACCCGTCGCAGGTGGCTGGCCAATAAAAACAAATCTTCTACTTTCTCCTGCCTTCCTTCCCTCCTTCCACTTCCCTGCAGCTCAATCCTCAGAATCCTTCCCCCAACATACTCTTTCCTTAGCACCAGCGCGACTTTTCCTGCAAAAGGTCCCACGCCAACTGTCTCTCTAATAAACTCATTTTTAATTTTGTGCATCCTCGTCACTCCCAGAGGCGGACTGGCAATCTGTGCGTTCTGGAAAAGTCCATAAGGGCCGTCGGCCATAGATGTACTGTATTTGCACACATGCTAGGCTAAATTTGGTTAAGTTATAAAAGGAAGAAACAGCTAAATGTGCTCACTAAAAGAGCTGAAATTCCCGCCACTGAGTCAACTCCTCGAACTTTTTGGTTGGCCATTTATTAAAAGGTATCTGTACCAATACGCGCACAAGTGCCCTAACTAGAACACTAGAATATCCTGGCCTAGTTTTACACAGTTGACTGTTATACTTACGTTTTAGGTGTAATACATAACTACTGTCTACCTACAGGTCAAACTGTTTTGTTTGTGTTTTGTTTTGATAGTAGTGAGAAGAGCTCTGTTCTACGCACTATGCAAACTAGGCTTCTAACTAGGTCGACTCGTATTGAGACTTGCCCACAGATTTTGTAGCTAGATGCAACTGCTGGACCATCCAGCTATGGACGTTCAACAGAAAAGGGATTGGTTTAGAGAAATTGCTGTTTAAAACGTTCTAATGAGATACTACATTGAAAGCAGAATGGGGGAGGATGGTTTCACACCTCGGCTGAGTAATATGAAGGCTTTGCTGGGGATTCTGGCAGGAGCTGGAGCCTCATACGGATTATACAAACTGTTACGGGGGAGAGGAGGGGATGGAGACATAAACAAAGCCAATCTGACAAAAAGTAATGTTAATGTCATACAACCAGGGAGCTTGTTGGCCAAAGTATCTGGATTTAATGTTGTTAGTAAGACTGACAGCAGAAACCTGAACACAGAAGTCGCCTCAAGTGAGTAATAACCCTGTTATCTTTGCCAGTTCAGTGTTAGCATGCACGCTAGCTACACAGCGTGAGCAAAAGTATTGGGACACACCTGTTTTCCATTGTTTCGTCTAGTCCCCTTACTTTCAGCGAAGGGAAATCTTAATGATTCAGCCTCCCAAGACATTTTGGACAACGCCATGCTCCCAACTTTGTGGACACTTGGTGTTTGCTTAAGGCCCTTTTCTATTCCAGCATGACCTAATAAATGCTCTACAGAATGAATGGCCACAATTTCCCCACAGAAACTCCAAAATTTTTTGCAAAGTCCACTCTAAAGAAGAGTGGAAGCTGTTAAAGCTGCAAAGGGGAGGACCAACTTTACGTTCGAATATTTTTATTTGAATGGAATGTCATTATAACCCCTGCTTTTGTAATGGTCAGGCACCCCGATACTTTTTTTTCCATACAGCGTTGTTACACTCACTGTAAGTGGTGCTTATGCGATTGTTATTATACAGAATGGGTAGAGTATGAGCTTTTTTTTAATAATTTCACCAATTTGTATTGCTTACAGCTGCTTTCTTTTTCTCTTGTTTTCCCTCAGGTGAAATTCTCTCAAAGTCTCCTGCTAGTCTGGAGCCACGGCACCTCAGCATGCTATTGTCACTCCTCCAGAGTAGCCCCAGCCCCACAGAGAGGAGAGAGGTCCTCATAACTTTAGGGAATGCTGCTGCTTTTACAGTAAACCAGGTCTGCAACCTAAACTTGCCATATTTTTCAGTATTTGCATTTTAGCACTGAAGGTGTTCAGTGTAAACTATACAGTACTCATACAGGTTTACCTTTACATGTTATTTAAAGGTAATGTATTAAGCTAAGATTAAAATGAAAAGTTTTGGGAGCGTATTTCGGAGCATAATTAGGGCTTACACTATAAAAATAGGCATTTTTTTTTTTATCCCAACAGAGCAATGTGGTTTTTCACTGTACATGGGTGCTCTTGGAACGTAACCCCCGCAAAAAGGGTTACTATATATATATATATATATATACTAGTACTGGGCAAATCTTGTGCGGTTCATGCCATTAACGCCACGATTACAATGAGATTAACGGCGTTAAAGAAATTGATCTATGCCCACTTCTAATATATAAACACACTAGTACACTGTGACATAGTACAGACAGTAAACACAGTATAGGCAATAAACATCAAACATGAATTTGTGGACAGACAACAGTGATGCACAGTTTACAGGTCAAGTATTAAAGTAAGGCACTTATTGAGATGAGATTGGGATTACACTTATGTTTAAACATATATATATATATATATGTATATATATATTATTATTAGAGGTGGGCATAGATTAATTTTTTTAATGCCGTTAATCTCATTGTAATCTCTAACCGCGCGAGATTCTGCACTATGTCACTGTCTGCATTTGTTTGCACCCTTGAGTAGCCCCTACAATTTTGTTGTACGTGTAGCATCCTTCAGTATTTATATTGTGCTTGTCAAAGCATAAACAGTTTTCTCCTGGATTAATCAAGTTTTCTGATATTGATTAGTTATTTAATATATATTAAGGTCTTCTTAACCTCTCCAAGTTTCAGCTACTGACATGAATGGATTTTTTTTTTTTTCCAGGATCTTCTTCGGGAATTCGGAGGCCTTCACATCATAGCAGGTTTCCTCTCTGACCCGTCACCTGATGTTAGAGTGCAGACTTTGAATGCCTTGAGTAACCTCAGCATGAATATCCGAAATCAAGAGCAACTGAAGGTGAGCTTCAGAGCCTTGGTGGAACTTGGTGGAAAGGTTCTTCTGTGGCTTTTTAAAAGTAGCTTTTTTCTCTTTTTTTTTTCTCCAGATATATGTTCCGTCAGTGGTGCAGATGATAGAGATGTCCCCAGTGAACTCAGATCTTCAGCTATCAGCACTGAGGCTGCTGACTAACTTGACAGTCACTGACACCCACCAGCATTTAATGAAGAACTCAATCACCCTCTTCTTGTCACTGCTTGTAGTGAGCGGTGACGTCCTCCAGGTACTTTGATGAATGCAATTTTTGGATGATGTTGCTGATTCTAGTTTTTGCTGTTTTCTTAATTAGTATTTTATGTGTGTCTCAGCTAGTGTTTTTGGCGGCATGTCTTAATTTTAGTTTTAGTCTAGTCTTTGCATCAAAGCTGTAACTTTGTCTTATTTTAGTCAGAACTATTTTTGTCTAGTTTTAGTCAATGAAAGTTGTATTTTGGTCTCTTTTTTAGTAATGCAATTCTGTTTAGCATAGTCAATAGTATAAGTACCTCTTAGAATAGAAAAATTTTTAAATTTTCTTTTAGTCAAAACTATTTCACGATTCAAACAAGGCTATCAAATGATTATATTATTGTTACCTTATAGACTTAGGAATATTGTACATTCATTCCAGACACGGAAGACACTCTGATTTGAATTTCCTGAACAAATATAATGAACACAACCAAATCAGAATAATTTAGCTTTTTTTGCATGGATATGGGAAAGGCTGCTCATCAAAATGCTTTGTGTGTGTGATTTCGTACCCCCGGTGCTATATTGTCCCAATACTTTGTCGACACTAGATTCACAGCGCCTCTCAATGGACAAAAGTATTGGGATGAAACGCCGTTCAACCCTTAGGTCGAGCGTCTCACTATTTTTTTTCTACCCTCCCTATCGTACAGAAAATAACATCTTGTCTCGTTTTAGTCAACAAAAATGAAGAGACATTTTAGCGTAGTTTTATTTTTGTAAACCAGTCTCGTTTTTATTTGCTGACAATATTACACAATGTATTCTGTTATAGTTTTCATCACATGACCAGCATTTATGTTGCGTCTCGTCTTGTTTTTGTCACATGATAAAGGTTCATAATCATAATTTTCGTTGATGAAAGCAACACTAGTCTCAGCATCTTTATAGTATTTTTGCTTACACATTTTCATCTTTGCATACAGATCCAGGTTTTGAAGGTTCTCGTGAACTTATCATCCAATCCCGACATGATGGATGACATAGTACAAGCTCAGGTAAAGTCCCACAGACCACATACAATTTTTTTTAGCCTGTAATTTAACTTGTGTATTGTGACAGATTTGTGCTAGAGCCTTGTTGATGTAAAAATAGATCTAGCCAACTATAAAAAGATGGCTTTAGCCAGGGCCTGTTGGTCTCATGTCAGAGGTATTCTGTACTTCTCTTGGCATCTGACTCTTGTAGATCATCTTTAAGTGGTGCTAGTGGTCGTGAACTTTCACCTTCTATTCATTAGCTCCCATGAGCCACATGCATCAGCTCTTTTCTGACACTTGTTTAATCGCCCCTTTGCCTTAATTCTTATGTTCAAATGTACTAACACCCTTTATGCTTGGGGTCAAGCAATTTAAACCTCCAGGAAACGGTTAAAATTCAAATTGTCGGCCAAATTTATGCATCAGGTAATTTGTTTCTTCGTTGACCTAAATAGTGTTTCAGACAAAGCATAGAGTAATTGTGGAAAAATATTTCATGTGAATTATCAGTGGTTCTCACACTCCTTCAGTTATGTCCCTAAAGCGCATAGATACATACAAAATGTGAACAGGCTGTTGAAAACATATGTTTCTCTTATTCCCAGTTTATCCACATTAAATTAGGGAAAGGCATTTAATATGAAGCAAAATTGTAAATTATTTATTTACAGACATTAAATGTTGAATGTGGTCAAATTGACCCCAAACATAGTAGGAGAGTTAACAACATTAATACGATTATATGTGCTTTATTGCTAAAACTCATCTATGCATAATTCGGTATTTGTTCCAGAGTGGAGAACTGGAATGTCTGATCACTCAAGGTGTCCTTGACACGCACAGTCACGTGCACACATCCTGCAGGTGTCGTCCTGTAATGTGGAAGTATCATGTTGAGTATGTTGGAATAGACCTCCAGAGACTGGTGTAACTGTTATCTGACAAGGGTGGTGTTGTTGCTAAAGCAAAGGGAAGCTTAATTAAGCATCAGAAAAGAAATGATGGAGCTAACCAAGCTGCATAACTTTCTATGGTCTATCATTGGGAGGTTTCAAGTTTATGCCCAATCCATGGTTGGGAGCCCAAGAGATTATTAAAGCAAGGGTGGGCAGGAAGGCCTTCCCTTCCCTTCCCAGCCCCCCATTACTTAGACGATACCAGCCAGTATCAAGTAGTCAAGTAAGTTTGTCATTATACTTACTTGACTTATACTCAGACTTATACTCAGAGCTAAATGAAACGAAACAACGTGTCAGGACCACGGAGCAGCACACGTACAGAAACAGCCAAAGACTACATAAGGGCAGACGGGACAAAATGCACACACTGCAAATAGAATAAGGGTGCAAGAGAAACAGGACAAGGCAACATTTAGCAGCATTGACAGCTACAGTAATGTATAAACTACAGCTTGAATGAATACAGAATTATGACAGATGCTGTATTTTAGTGGCAGGTGGGGTATAAGTTGTTAATTAAGGCAGAACAGTTCAGTGTGTATATGAATTGTGTTCGGAGAGGTAGGAAGTTCAGGTCAGGGCTGTGTTTTTTAGCATCTGCAACAGAACTTGCAGTCAGTCCAGAGATGATGCATTAGTGGCAGGTCGCGAAAGATTAAATGGAGCTTCACATGAGGCAGAACATGCTAGCCTTCACTCTGCTTGGTGGTATCACATGACTCTTAGCTAATGAAAATAAAAGCAGTGAAGCATATGGCTTTTTCCAGTGAACTTGTGTATACTCTGCATTACTGGGTTAATAGTGCCTAATAGCGTTCATTCAAGACTCACTCCTTGTTACAAGATATAATGACCACAACAGGAATGCTACAGATGTAGTTTCTAAGCAGTTTTGGATTTAAGGGCATATAGTAACACATCGTAATGTACTGTAATGTAATTTCTTTCATTTACAGGCTCCAGCCTCACTGGTGCTTCTCTTTGATGCCCGCACGAACACAGATGTGCTTCTTCGCCTGCTGTATTTTGTGGGTAACCTGCGGGCCTGGAGGCCGTCTGCGCAGGTAGCCGAAGCCCTGAGGAGGCGGCAGGACTCTCTCTACTGTGTGCTGTTGGATAGCTGCTCTCAGTTCCACAGCAGGCTCCCCCTGCTCCTCTCCCACCCAGACGAGGAGATTAAAGCCCAGGTGGCACGGCTACTCACCTAGCCTTTAAACTGGGCCTCTTTCTGCCTTCAACTGCCACATACTTGCTGTACCTTAAAAGGTCTAGTGCCTGACCAGTGCACTTAGAATTAGGCCTCCTACAGGTGTTCAAGAAGAATGCCCTTTGTAAACCATTTTTTAAAATTCAGTTTTAAGTCTAAGTGAAGAAGACAAATGTTTTGTTGAATAGAAATTAACCAGTAAATGGCCTACATGGATATTTGGCATTTGGGCAGATTTCTCCTTGCACTGAGGCAGAGATGTAGCTTTGGAATTAGTGAGGAAAAGGTCTTTTTTGGGAATTCTCTTTTGTGCCTGTGTCCCCCTGGACAGTAGCAGGGGAAACAAATGAGATGGAGAAAAGCAAATGGAAGGAAACAAGACTCCCGGGCTGTTTCTACAGCAGATAGCGTTTGCTAAGCAAATCCTTCTTGAGAGTTTTCCTCTCGTCTCACTGCCAAACCCTTTTCTAGCCAAGTGGATGAATGTTCCTATACCTTATCTTCTCTGAATGAAGAAAGGACTGTGTGGCTGTGTGACTTGTATTATTGAAAGAGATGATGGACAATGGATGCATAAAGTAAAGGATGCCGTTTTGTCAGCTGCATGTAAGGAGATGCCTTTATATATTAAGAACTGATTTTATCCTGTTATGCAATGCCTGGACCTGTGTGTGTAACTGCAGGGGCCATTTGATTATGACTGGATCCCAGACAGCATTATTTCGTGATCAGATGCCAGTCCTGTAAAAATGTGGCTATTGTACTTGTGGCTAGGGTACTGCACATTGATCTGACTGTGATGTTTTTCACCTGCTGTAACTACAACACGACAGTACAGTTATTACAAGTTGCTGTTGATTAATGTCTGAGAAGAGTTGCTTGCCTTCAGACAAAAAAACATGTAAGTTTAAAATAGGATTTGAACTGATCTGCTGAATTTGCAGTGCTTGCTGCATGGGTCTGTTTTAATTTATTTGTATAAAAAAGGGAAATAAATGATTTATTTTGAATGGTTATCACGTGATTTTTTGCATGTTAACACTAGTTATTAAAAAATTGCACAGACACACAGTGTATCCCAAAAAAGCAGAATGAAATGAAATGGTGTAAATTAACTCAGCAAAACTTTTTTTCCTAACATAATATGTAAAGTATTTAAGAATGAAAAAGTTAATGTTGTATTTAGACACCTGGCGCTTCATTACTGTCTCCTGGCGCTTAGTCTCCTGTGGTAATATGCTACTTTCTGGCCTGTGTAGTGAAAAGTTCGTGATATGCAAACCAGGCGTGTTTTTACAGTGTGCTGTGACCAGTCATGAGTTTGTGTATGTCTGTTCACCAGGGTTTTTAGCCTTGTCTTTAACCATTCCATATTATTTTTGATTAATCACACTGTAATCGCGGTGTGTAGAAATACACTATATGAACAAAAGTATTGGGACACACATTGTAATTCTTGAATTCAGGCGTTTCAATGATATCCATTGCCACAGGTGTATAAAATCAAACGCACGGAGACGTTGTGGACAACGCCATGCTTCCAACTTTTTGGACACAGTTTGGGGAAGAACATTTTATATTCCAGCATGACGGTGCACCAGTACTCGAAACAAGGTCCACAAAGGCATGGTTTAATGAGTTCTATGTGGAAAAACTTGACTGACCCGCACATAACTCTGACCTCATCTCCATCCGATCTGTTGGTTTAATGGTCAGGTGTCCCACTACTTTTGTCCGAATAGTGTATAATTAGTGTGTGTGTGGGGGGGGTATTATTATTTGTTGGAGGGTCTTTGGCAGTGCTACATTTGGTCAGTAGGCGGGTGAGCTCTCGGCCAGTGAGGCTTAAGTGGATAAACTACATTTCCCATAAGTCTCTTGGTGCCCTCAGAGCTCGTGCGCAGAGTCCCGGTATCACATGAGATTTATTACTGCAACTGGAAGAGCACAGACTCCGAAATGTCCACAGACACAGAAACTCGGAAGAGGGCAGGCACCGACAGTGGTGAAAATCAAGGTACAACGTTTCGTCTTTTATATAAAAAACTGCACATTTGTTTCTCTTTTGTATGTTAATATAATCTCTCCTGTAAATTGGGGCTGTGCATTGGATTCAATGCAGGACCTGCTGGATATACACATGTACACACTGGAATACGAGAGGAAATCATTAATCATATGAAACTGATTTGCAGATGACTTTCATTAAACGATGTCACTTTACTTCTGTCATTATGGCTTTCTGTAGAAACTGATGCTGTGCAGCCTCCTGCAAGTTTTCCTACTCACATGTTCTGCAAATGTGTTAAAACTGCTTCTACTGTCCATTTATTTGATGCATTAATAGTCCAGACCGACTTAGTGCTGGAAAATAGTGTACTCACGATTAGTTCTCTGTTTTAGTTCTGAAACCTCAGGCCTTCTCACGGTTCCCCTGATGGTTTCCTGTGTTAAAACAGTCTAATCATTTATCACGAGATTAGAGAATGTAATAGTGGTCCTACATGTGGAGAAGAATCTTCTGTACTGCTCAAAAAATAAGCATTTAAATAAAATTCCCAGCAGTAAGAGCTGATAGAATAAGCTGAACTAGGTAAGTCATGTGTCTAGACTAAGGGTTGGTATTGGTTTTTATTCCGATTCTGCTTATCGATTCCCCTTTTCGATTCCATAAAGGTAAAAAAAAAGATGAGTGTTTATATAACAGGACATATCTTTATTCTGAACATTCAGAATGTCTCACCAGCAACAAGAGTAAAATAACTAAAGCTTTAAATAATATTAATATGTTGATTCATGATGTATTCACCTAAACATGTTGACGCCATGCATGTATTTTCAGATCTGTAGTGTGTAGGAACTGATTAGCAGAACCAAAATTTTTTTTTAAATGTGTACCTGGGTATTTTCTTATTGGTTCTAATTTGGAACCTACTTTTGGTTCCCAACCAAAAGTGTTAACAGGTTCAGCTCGGTTCTCAGGTCATTCATTTTGAGCAATCAGTGTCTTGATCTGCAGAGCTCTAATTTAGTTGTAATGTCAATTGATCTTCTTCAGCACCTACCACAGAACATTAGGCAACATCTAAAATTTACAAGCAACTCCAAGAATGTGTGCGCATAATGAAAAACCCCCTCTTTGTCCCAACCCATTTTACTGGATGTTGTGAACGATTCTTAGACAGCTTGTAAATTTAAGATGCAGATATTTACATGTTTACATCTACGGCTTGCAGTTATGAGGCAAAAAGATATTCCTAGTATTTCATTCATTGTCCAAGCCACTTTTCCTAACCAGGGTTCGAGGGTGCTGGAGTCTCTCCCAGCACTCACGGTGCAAAAAGAGAAATACTCTAGAAGGGTTATCAGTCCATCACTGGGCACACACACAGTCAAATCTAGGGGAATTTAGATATGCATATCTTTGGACAGAGAGAGGAGCCTGCACCTTCCAGTGGAAACCCATGCAGACACAGGGAACATGCAAACCAAGGACCTTCTCAGTGTGATGTTCTTACAAGCCAAGTTGCATTTAAAGCTCATCAAAAAGGAAGTTAATGTTACACTTTATATGCTCGCGGGAGGATAAATGAGGTGTTCTAATTTGAAGCCCAATGAGCTTTATTAGAATGAACTGGTGTTATTATGCTTGTAACAGTTTCAGTTACTCAGATACACGGTTCTTCACTGACCTCAGAGCCGCCGTGGGACCATGTTTGTGTCAGAGGTTATTCGGGTGTCAGAGATCACCTTCCGGGCTCCTGCTGTGAACGAGTGGGTACGGACCACCCGCATTCAAACACCCCTGAATGTCACCTGAATTTCCCCTGCAGCCTCCATTCCTGTGGTTCTTATACACCCAAATGCACATACAAAGGTGAGGACATTTAATACATCGACACCAAATCTATCAGTTGTTTTTTCAGTGAGTAGCAGAATGAGATGATCATTTAATAGGAAGGTCTCATCTCAGTGAGCATCATAGCACTCTCACAAGATTTGTATTTTTGATATGGAGTGGTTTGCATACGGGTGTTGTTTTCTTCTTTCCGCTGTTCGCAGGTCGCAGCACACACACCCCTGATGAACTCTGGGAAGAAGTCACATGCAAGACCACAATCAGTGCCGAGAACGAGGTGGAAGCACAAAAACTCGCCAATAATTACAAGGTAGATCGTTGCATTTGGTCGCATTGAGTGGGACTATTTTTAAACTGATCCCGTTTCCTGATTAAGTCATTTGTCTGTCTTCCGTGTTAAGTTTGGTTTCAGAAAGTGGAAGAGCCATGTGACCGCGCGACCCTTCGAAGACAGATCAGAGATTGTAAAGGAACTCTACAAAGAACTTAACATTATTAAACCAAATGCAGGTCAGACTCTTTTAACAGCATCAACCGAACAGAGCTCAGGCTCAGATAACATCATTAGCCGAACAGTTTGAGGATTGTCCACTGCATTAATATGTGGTGGTCCATTTCCATCGATGTAAGGGGTAGAGGGTGGTTGATTGATTGTGCAACAGCTGGGCTCCTTTCAGTTACTGTAAATCTAAATGATAGATGTACCAGATAAACTGAAGTGTAAGTGTTTTGTGTAAAACCCTTGATATGACTGTATATGTCTTCATTTCTCTGCTTTTCTCTCTATTTCTCTCTTCCCAATCCCTCTGTTATGTGTTTTTTCAGGCTCTTTAATTACCTGTGGCAATGTTCTGTATGTGTTTTTATTTGGTTGGTGGATCTCCCTGGTGTACCTTCTCGTTGGTCTACTGATGTTCATCACCGTTATTGGAATCCCTCACGGTAAGTTGTAGCTCTGCTAATGTAGAACTAAGCCTGCTTAAAACCTTCAACGTCTGCCGTTTTCATTCGTTAATCTGACCTGCCCGCTTCTCTCCTTTTTAGGGCAGTTGTGCTTCAGACTGTGCGGTTATTTTCTGTGGCCGTTTGGAAAAGCAATAGAGAAGGTTGTACTGGTATCACAACTCACCTTTGTCATCAGCGTGTTTGAAATGTTTAAATAGGTTTGAAGCCTCAAATGAATGTGGTCTCTTAAAAATGCGGCAGTACTGTAGGCTCATTGGTAGTTACACTGATCAGCTTTTAGTGTCTGATAGACAGTCTGCTCTGGTGTGCTGTGGCTGGAAATCAGATGCTGCAGTTACCAAATAGAGTCTATGTGCCGTTGCGCAGACTGTTTGTTTGTCAATGTGGTGTTTTACTGAGTTTCTTTGTCTTTGCTCATCTCAGGTTGGTGGCTCGGTGTCCACTTTTAGTGTAATCCTCCACAATGATAATGAATCGGAGGAAAACGACGAAGGGAAAGCAACCTCCCCCCTCCTGCTGCCCACTCCAACGGGAGAGAATGTGGAGGAGCAACGCAAGCCTCCAGAACAGCACTACTGGGTAAGGTGCTGTGAAACAGACTGTAGGAGAAGATGAATGAACATCCCTCATGAGAACACGAGTCATTTTCTGAAAAAGAACCTGCAGTACATTCATACAATTACCTGTATATCTAGATTTGTCATAATGTTTCATTATCATCTGCTCTATAGGGCAGCAGTGAGTAGTGTTTGTTTATTTGTTGTTAGCTAACAGTGATGGTTAACAACAGCAGTGATTAATGCTTGTTTTATTTGATGTTCATGAATCATCAGAAACAGATGAGTGTGTATGTGTGGCTGTTGCTGGGATATCCCATTCTGGCCATGGTTCACTGTGTGCTGGGGCTGCTCTCATGGCTTCTGGTCTTCACCATCCCTGTGGCTAAGATGAGCATCCGGACTTTGAGTACCATTCTGCTGATTCCACCTGAGCAAATTCAGATCAGCTCTGGAACCGGGGTACAACTTCACTAACCCTTCTGCCTCGATCTTTTACAAAATCTACTGCCTTATATATGGCATAATTACGCTGTAATACATTTATATTCTTGTACAACACAGTTCTTGCATTATGTTGGTTATACAGGGGCACCAGACAGAATAATCCATTATTTTGAATGAAATTAAATGAATCCTTGAGACTCTGAAATTATTATCGTTAATTCTTTTTTTTAAACCTTATTACTCTGCCCTGGAACCGGTTGAAGAATAAGGCTTTGACTGATTCAGGGACTCAGTCTGTTTGCCCTTTTTGGCAGTCCTCATGCGGCTTGGATTAATCTATTTTTTACATATTTTAGCTACTCAAAAAGCGATATCAAAGGAATTAATGCTAATAATGAGTGAAATCTGGTAATGCTGGTGGATATGAGCCTAATGGCCTTTTGCTAAAACATTCCACTGTCCATTACATTTTGCAAACCTGTCATGGTCAGGTAGAAATACTGATAGAAATACTGTCATTTGCTCAGAATAGAATATTTGAAATGAACTTTAAAGGTAAAAATGTTAAAGACTTTCTCCCGTAAAGAAGCAGTGATATTTTGGAGAAGCAGTGATATTTACTTTTTCGTTGAGCCTCAGGAAGAAGAAGAGAAGGCCATCCTCTGCTGCTACCATGCCATGAACATCTACTACTACAAGTACACAGTTGATGGGATCAACGTGTTTGCCGTTAGTATCCTTCTAAACATGCAAATTGAAGTCAGTAGGCTCATTCACTCTCCTCTGTATTCGAGGTTAAGACATGGAAGCTGCATTTGAATGAATTTATTTTACATGGCATGGGCTGCTCTAAGGGTTAATGTAAGTGTGGGGTTTACAATTTGCATATACTTTTCCTTAAATGACTGCTGTCTTCTAGATCTTCTCCCTCTAGTCATCGTCTCGATGGTGATTGGCTATGTGGACAAAGGCAACCAGTTTGTCAGCTCTGAGGTTAAATTTGCAACAGCAATAGGTTCTATCATTCCACTGTCCTACTATATTGGTATGGGCATAGCCAGGTGAGCAAACACCCACCACATTCACTTAATTATAATAATGATAACAATAATAATAACAATAATAATAATATTAATAATGATAACGTGTATGATATGTTAAGTACTAACAGGTAGCAGTAACTATTTGATATGTAATTAATATAAAGTCATATTTATTATGTATATCTTGTCCCTGTGTGGTTGCAGTATATCAGCTCAGAGTAATTTTGCAGTCGGAGCAGTGGTCAACGCCACATTTGGGTCCATCACTGAACTGACGTTTTACATCACAGCCTTGCTTAGGGGTCACCGCCAGAACAAGAAGTGCCTACAGGAGATGGTGAAGTCAGCGTTGACAGGCACACTGCTTGGATGCATCCTCTTTATTCCGGTAAGGGTTTAAATACATCAAACCAGTCCCACAATAAACACAGCCTGTATTAGATGGTGATAAATTATGATAAACTTCACCTGTTTATTCAATCTCTCACCCACTCAGGGGATTTGTATGATAATTGGTGGGCTGAAGCACAGGGAGCAGAGGTTTAACAGCCGCTCAGCAGGGGTCAGCTCCTCACTTCTCTTTATATCTATTGGAGGTGAACACTCATTCTCTCTCTCTCTCTCTCTCTCTCTCTCTCTTGCTCTGTATGTCTTTGCATTGCTCTCTGTTTGTCTCAACATATGTATGTTTGTGCCTATCTGTATACACACACACTCACTTTTTATACGTCGGGTTTCCAGTATGTGTCAAGAAGGCAGAAAAACATTTTGAGTGTGACTAATTTTTCTGAAATGTTCACATAACCTAAATGGCATGTGATATTTTCAAAGTCTACAAAAACAACAATAATAATGAAGAAGGTTTTTCCCAGACAGACCAATATCACGATCACAATTGTAATGTCTCTCTCGCTCTTTCTCTTCCTCATGCTCTCCTTATCCGTTATTATACACACTTCAGTACACCATACCGTCTTTGACCAAACACTATAAATATTTATTTCAGCTGTGTAGTTAATGTCGTCCTGATTGACCTGTTTGTTGTTCTGTGGTAGGTGTGTTTGCCCCCACACTCTTCTCTAAAGCCTATGGGAATCTGGTGTGTGAAGACTGCACTAACTCCACTGGGAACAGCAGCAGCAGCAGCAACGGCACATTCAGCTGCAGAAAGTGTCACTATGACCTGGTAGGACATTAACAGATCAATGAAACAAATTCCCAATGTTCTGTTGTTTTTCAGTCCAAACCAGACACACTTTTAAAATATGGCATGATTCTGCACTAGTTCTTTAGTCTTCTTGTTAGTATTATTTGATCTTTATTAATTCTGTATTGTCTTACTAATCTTCATCTAATTCATCTTCTTTGTGTCTTCAGAGTGACAACAACTACAGCCTGTTTCACAGTCATATAGAGTAAGTAACTGAGTAACTGTTGTCTTTTGCTTAAAGCTTCTGTTATTGCAGTTAAAGAGCTGAAACTCTACTCTCTGTTCATTTTTCCATTTTGTTCTGCCTCCAAGACCGCTAGTGTACACCATCTCCGTTCTGCTGCCGGCGTCCTACATCATTGGCCTTTTGTTCACTTTGAAGACCCACTCTCACATCTATGACATCCAAATTGGTGATGGGCAGGGTGAGATGCTTTTTTACATGTTGGTCTGCCTTAAGTGTAAATAATGGTTACTACATGTCTTTTGCTGTTAAAACTTGCTGTGCGTTTTGTGTGTGTGTGTGTGTATTTGTTGTGTAGCCCTGGATCATCTGAATGCAGTGGTGCACTGGTCTCGCTGGAGAGCGTTGCTCATCCTCATTATCGCCACAGTACTGATGTCTGCTTGCGCTGACCTCACCACAGAGCATATCCAACCCATACTGAGTACTCCAGGCATCTCTCAGGCATGTAACATACACACACACACACTCTTTCAAACACTTGAAATTACTTGCAACTAACTCATTTCTGTTGTTATTTAGTGTGTTGTTCCAATGTGTCATAATGCCAGAAAAAAGAGAAAGTGGGCACTTTAGAGAGAGCGAGTTCACCATGTCCACATGTTTATTGTAGCTTTGTTTTTTGGAATAACAGCAGATCTGGTCCATCGGTACTGAGGAGAGTTGTGTCGGAGCCAAAATCTCTGCGGTGGAGAATCATTCAACAGACAAAGTGTTCTTCGCTCAATTATAAAAAAGCTTTATTTAAATCATTTGCAAATGGAGAAAGATATTCGCGAATCCAGGGCAGTCCTGAATTCTGAAGTT
>JBBPCW010091990.1:6879-17678 GCA_037974425.1 Phenacogrammus interruptus
TACACATTACACTGGTACTGAAACAGCACACAGTCAGCCAGATGAGGTTTTCGAAAACACAAACCTACACTTAGCTATATTTTTCTCTGTTGATTTTCAAAATGCAAAACCTGTTTCTTTTGAAACTGATTATTCCAGGGAGATCCCAGCACTAAAGATGGTTTATTATTTCTGCAAAACGACACCTCACCCTATACTTTTAAAATATAATTTCACAGCTGATCACTACGTTTTCTCACACAGGTCTAATAGTAAAAAAAAAAAAAAAAAAGAAAATGAATTATTTTGTTGGCCTTTGACTGCAAACCACTATATATTTATTATATATTTATTACATAAAAAAGAAAACACAGGATTTTTAAATCAGTTAAAGGCTGACAAGACAAGTGACATGTCAAATGAGTCATTAGACCACATCATAATGGCCAGTTCATAGAAGAACCTAAAATGTGATCTTTACTACTGAAGCTTGTAATAGTCCAAGCAGGAGACATGTTCAGTCCAATTTACCAATGACCACTTTACAAATGGCAATCAAATCCTTTGCATGAATAATTTCTGAAAAGAGGGCTTACAAAAAGTATGCCAAGTTTATCAGTTCACCCTTTTTAGTTCATTGCTCTGGAATATGCAAATGAACAATGATATCTACAGTGCTGTAGATTAGGGCTGCACAGTATTAGGAAAACGTGTGATATGCGATGGCGAGGTCACATGCAATAAGTAAGTAAAGACTTTATAGTGTTAATGTTTTTCTGCTAGACGCTGACTAGACTATGCAGAAAAAAAAATCAAATGCAATATTTCCTTTCCAACATGTTTTTTTTTTATTTACCTAAACAGAGCATTTAATGTCTCCCATAAATCATTTGAACCATTGAACATTATTGAAAAAAAATCTGAATATTTTTAAAATAATTTTAAATCTTAAATAAATGTAAACAGTTTAAATTATAGTAAGTTCTTAGCCAGAAAAAATAGCAAAAGGAACAATCTATTACAGCAGATGAAGGACACTGCCCAGTGATTTTCTTGCCCTCTTCTCTATGGCACTGGGTGAAGAGTTTTGGAAAATCACCATTTATTGCAGTTCAGTCAGTCTTTCGCGATATGTATACTGCGCATGTTGATATAGCAATGAGGGTCATTTGTGATATATTGTGCAGCCCTACTGTACATTTTCAGATCAAATGTATTTGCAGCATTGTTGGATAAAAGAAGTATTTTGATAAATTAATATTTCGACATACGAGGCTTGTCATCACACTGCACTGAATAATAGTGTACAATAAGCAGTAATTCCACAGGGATTAACTGATGGGTTTACTTAATGCAAATCATTTCCAAGTGTTAACACAATCTTTGAATATTCGCCTATGGTTTGAACAAGTATTTAAACAGTCTAGAAAATAAAGAGAAATCCTTGCTGTTTGTTTGCAGTGTAAGGATAATGTTTGTGGTTCCACTTGAAGACTTATTTCCAAGATATAAACTGAATCTTCCAAGACTAGCTCAAAAGGTGTCTTCTAAAAACTTTTGGAAACTACAGAAAAACAAAAATCACAAGCCAAGCCAGTTCAAACAGGCTGCACATGCGCAGAAAAATATGAAAAGTTTTCTATGAAACCTCAGGATACTTGAAATTAAAGTGATAAATTCAGAACTGTAAGGGTGAGCTTGAAGGGTAGACAGTAAGTCAAAACAAACTTGGTGAGGGTGCAACAAGGCTGACAGTGATTTTTTTCTGAAGGAGCCACCACTCTTTCAGGGCCCTCTGCAGAGTGACTAACACCACATATATATAATCCTCCAGCACCTACACTCTCTCAACAGTGGCAACTCCAGCATTCTAAACTATCATCTATTATTCAGTGTCGTACTACAACTTGCATAACACCAACACTGAAAGGCAAACACTTTTCCCACCAAAGTTTTCTGTTAAAAAGCTTATGAAAGACCAAATTAAACAGTGTGTATTATAGTTCTCAAACCTTTCTGAAGACCAGAAAAGTTGTCTCAAGAGAGAACACATTATCAACCAAATCCATAAGAGAGGTCACAAACTCTTAGCCTTTTCCACGTTCATAAAAAATGTACAATCACTTTCTTTTGCATTAATTCTCTTAGAATCAGACAGACATACTTGATCTAGGTTCCAGTGCATCACACTCTGCGTTGTATATGTGGATGAACTCCTGGTGTCGTTTGATGAGCTGCTCTCTGGTGCCATGGGTGGAGAGGTGACACTCTCTGAGCCTTCTCTTGAGTTCAGGCATAGTGAGCAGTGTGTACACCAGCTTAGCCTTTGGCCTACGCTTTCCAGAGCTGCAATTTCAGAACACATCAATTGCCTTAAACCAACCATTTAATTTTAAGTGACATTTAAATAGTACTACAATCTTCTACAAATGTTGTCTTTTACACATTTCTTCATGAACAAAAGCAAAAACTGTTTAACATATATTAGGTTATAAAATGCAATATAAACAGGGTGACTGATTTAGCAAATATATATTACGATACATTTTACAAAATATTATGAAAAAACTACAGTTTCATATGCTGCACTTATTTTAAACAGGACTATTGATGCTGTTTAAAATAAAACACACAGTTAATCACTGTTCTTTCAGTACTGGCAAGCAAATTAGAAAAGCATATTGAGACCTACTGTGATGTAATTTATCACATTAGCAATAAGTATGGTCAAATTCCCCAGCTCCGATAACGTATATTTTACTATGTCTAAATATTAATTATTATTATTATTTTCAATGTGGATTAATATCACTGTAATCCTGGAATTAATGTAGATTCATCTAGATTAAAATGGCTCATATGTATTCTGCCGAAGGCATTCAGAATATGTGTGCTACCCAAATGATGTCTAAAAGTAAGTCTTTGAGAACGGTTTTCTCAACTCCTACAGTAAACTAATTCCTCATTGCACAAGGTGCAAACAACCTTAGTCTTGTCGAGGTTTCCATTGTGAAGCTTCTTAAAAATAAATTTTCCCTGAAGCAAACTCGGTGGCTTCATAGCTGCATCCATATTAGCACGTTACGTTTGATGAGGTAATTTCACAGCATGGGTGTTGTTAGGTCTATTTAGGGGGGTCTGAAGCCCCCCCAAAATGATCCCAAGCCACTCTAAATACATAGTCATTATTCTACTATTTTTAAATTATATATCCAAACATTTCATACAAAATATCACTGAGCACAGATACAGCCTTTACAAATAGAAACAGGACTATGAATTGAAATTAAAAATAATAAGTCTAGCTATCATTACTGAATTAAAATGATGTTGGGGCTGTTGAAGCTGCTGTAGGTAGCAGGCGGGCATTAGGACCCAGGCAAAGCTACACGGCGCTGCTTGTTAGCGAGTAGCAACCGAAGCCTGTTTAGTAATATTTCTCTGGTAGCGCCGTTTGTACTATGAGTGTCCATAACTGTTCGCTGCTTAAATTTACTTGTTTCCTTAAGTGAAAGTAAAGGTTTGGTGAAAAGTTTTCAGCCCTCTATACACGCCAATTCCCTGGGGGCTAAGCCCCCCTTGTCTTTCCATCCTAGTGACGTCCCTGTTTCACGGTTCGCAGACTTGCTCTCGCCCCTATAGGGCAATTTGGCTAGGTATACATGCGCGCTAAAATATCAAGGTGAAAGTCATCATAGTTGCGTAGTATAGACCCAGCTCCCAACCCAACTTTGTGATTAACGGCGATATTTTTTTTATCGCCCGATAAGAGTCTCACGTTAACGCAGAACGTTAACGCCAATAACAGCCCACCACTAATCTAAAGTGAAATCTTCAGTTACTTATTAGCAACACATCACAATCCCTGTTCAAACCAGTGTGGATTTATAAAACAGACCCATATAAGTTATAAGATTACATGCATATTATTCTTTATTAAGTCTAGCCATAAGGTAGAATTGAACAGAATTTTAGGATCTCATACTATGTACTGCTGGAATTGATGCCATTCTAGAGTTTCTAAAAGCAAATGTGCCTTCATATTTTATACCCTGTGGAAATCTACTGGATAAGGCTGTAACATCACTTTAAAACTCCATTAATTCATTCATCAGAACCCACTTACCCTTGCCGCCCCAAAACATCTACACCTAAAAGGTGAACCCATGCATCATGTTTTTAATTCGACTTCAGTGTCTGTGGCTGTGTGGGAGCATGGATGCGCTTAAGGCCAGCAGAATGCTGAAGCACACACTCATTCATCAGTTTTTCCTCAAGGTCCCCCACAAACCAAATCAGCCTGCCTGTCAATCAAAGTCTGCACAAAATGGCTGCCCTTCAAAATGCTCCTTGGGGAATTCAGCTGAGAGGGAGAATAGCTGAGTTTAATAGAAATGCAAACACAGCCGAGCAAGGAGCCATGATAGGCATCTTTATAAAAAGGGCCCGTTTTTGAGTTAGGGGGTGAGGCAAAGAGATATCTGAATGACATAAGTTGGAGTTAAGTTTGGAACACAATGCTCACATGGGGGAATAAAGGTCGTCATTCAGGGAGATAAAAATGTGGTATCTAAGGATGTAGCGCAGCACTGTTTACTGAAGACACAAGCACACTTGACTGACGGATCAAATGCATTTTCGTCACAGGAAACCTACTGAAAAGAAAACATTGCCTTCCAAAGACTGTTATTTGTGTCATTTGCTTTTACAAGTGCTCCCTGTTTATCATCTGGCCAATTATGTATGATTGTGTACTACTCTCAAGACAAAATTCAGTCTCAGTGCCTCCTGTGCAAATGTATGCAACTCATTTGTTTCTCGCCTTGAATGCATTACGCACAGTCTCATGATTTGGTGTGTAATTTCCTCAAGTGCTTAAGAGAGTGTCCTCTACCCAGCACTGAGTAACTTTGTGGAGGTTAGCTTAGCAGCAGACACTTGATCGCATTATAAGAATATACAGAGGGCTAACAGGAAACCTAGGCCAGGATACCTGTGGCATCAACAGCAGCGTATAATCAAACTACTGTAAGATAATCTTGGGCACTCACTTGGGCACTACAAATGCAGAACTGGCAGAGCCTAGCTGGTCAGACCTACGGAGAAGATAATCTGTAATAAACAAGACGGCTTCTCCAACACAGTGGTTCAAAGTAGGGGAAATTGATGCAGCTTACAATCCATAGATAAGCCATTCTAAACATTCGCTCAGATCAAATATTACAAATCTCAACCAGGCAATACATATGCACTGAGGAGAAAACTACTGCAATATTTCTGACTCAAGTTTAGATCAAGGATAATTCACCAGGAAAGACAGCCATGCTACCTGCTGCCCCTTTCCACAGTAAAATGTATTAGATAGTAATTCAGTGTGTAAGAATGGCAAACAAGTTGGCATATAATTTATGCATACTAGAACCTAGATATGTATTGAATATTTCGTGAGAGATTCCTGGGATGCACTGTTAGCAAGAAAGAAACTGCCTTGCATAAAAAAAATGCTTTTACTGCTGCTTCAGTAATCACTGTACCCAGGAATTTCCACAAAATTAGACTTTAAGTAAGCATGTGCATATAAACCGATCTGCAAACCTTCTGAGGCCCTCCTTCTTCTCGTCTCTGGTCAGACACGCATCCAGATGTTTATTAATGTGCTGCTGAGACACACCCACACTACAAACTGGACACTCCACTGCAACAAAGCAAAAGCAACAAAATAAACATTTTAGCACTGTGGCACATTTTAGTCCGTTAGGGCACTAAGGGCACTTACAGATCATTTAAATATACAGCAACCCCTCAGTTTTACGCACATTTTTATTTGACAACCGAATTGTATTATAGCTGGAAAAAAAGCACCACAAATAGAAGCAGCAGCAGCCTGCTGCAACATGTAGTATCACTTTGCCGTGTCTTGTACTCATATAGTGTTTTAAACTCCGCCCTCTTCAATTATCTTAGTTATCTCAGTTTATTTAGTATTAGTAAGCTGTGCTCTGTCTAAACATGTGGGTAGAGAGAGTTATTTCAATGTTTCGTTTGTGTACTAGTCTATACACAATGCAAATGCTAAAGCTTTTTAAGCAATAAAGTTCTTATTCTGATTAGTTATTTACCTTTACATTTTCTTTAAGGGTAATGCATTAAACGGAGTTAAAAACTCATGAAGCCCTTGCTGAATCTGGGGCCCCAAATCTGAATGACAACTGTGTGAAATACTGATAACTGGTCATATCAGAAGATATATTTGTGTTTAAGCTTTCAAATGTCAATAGTTTAAAACCGTGCTTTATTAATATTAATGATTGTCCATCATCTGTATTTTTAACTCTCATTACATGTTTTATTACCAAATGTACCAATTCACTGTAACACATTTAAACAAATGTTACACAGGTCAACAGTGCACAATCATTTAAGGTTTTGCTATATCACTGGGTGACTGCAAGAGTCCTGGTGACAATGCTACCGAGACAATTCCTGGTGATCATGGTACAGTTGTTCCAATAGCTATTGTACCTCCTTATACATAAAGGAAACTCTGGAAAACAATTTAGCTTGTTATTTCTCATAAACAGCAATACTAAAATAAATGTTTTGTCAGTGGAAAGAGTATTGATAAGCACCAGTATCAGTAAGCAGTATCGGTATCAGAAAATACCCAACAGTACAATATCCCCCATTCCAACTAAAGCTAGCTAGATAATTAACTTTAGAGAAAATGATTACTCCTGGCTGCAATCACTCTAAGCAACAAGCTATCTATGATTTAGTCATGAGATAGAGAACGGTTGCACACAAAAAATGATTTAATATCCAATATATTACTTAAGAGTTGTTTTGTTTACTGTAATTGTAGGAGCCAGAGAAAACAAACTGTAGTAATATGAACTGATATTATGACAGTCCTCAAAATTTCTACAGTGGGCAAGACCTATACAAAACAAACACACTTTTCAGCTCTGATGAGTCAGTGAGTCAGTTACGGACTCTAGCTGTTCTTGGAAAAAACACCTCAACAAGTTAGTTGTGTAACAATTTGAGCTTTCAAAAGTTTGTTTTTGTGGAAAACACAAAACAAAAAACAAACTGTTCTCCCCTCACTAAATCAACATGACTTTCAGACTCTGTGCTATGTTTACAGAACTACTACAGCTGGATCTTCAAGGACCAACATAAATTATTGTCTTCAAGCTTTTAAATCAAAACTAAGATACAAGACAAGAAGTTGGCTAAATGAGTGGAGGGAAATGATATTTTGAGTCGTCAGTCAAGGCAACAGTGACAATTCAGTGAAAGCATGCACTGAACAGATGAAGGCTAAGGAGGAGGGGGGGAAAGCATACAAAATGCCAAGAAGAGACTTCCCAACATGCAGACATTATAGATGTCACAGCAGCAAAGGAAGAGCTGAGAATGACACAGATCATGAATTACTTCTTTACAGAGCCTTCCTCTAGAAACACCAGGCAACTTCCAACAGAACACAAACTTAACACAAACAACCTTGCTGAACCCTGAAAGGTGAGATAAGGTAACAGTAGATTTCAAATGCACGGCCTTACTCAAACTGTTATCCACTACTCGGAACTTCCAGGGCATGTTAATCAGAGACAGGTGAAGAGGCAGCGTCGTGTGGGCAAGGAGAAAGAAACTGTGCAGGTCCCTGACTGCGGTCAAAACCTCTTCACATCACTGGAGCAATTACGCAACCCATCTCACGATTTGTTTTCAATGTACAAAGCCCTTTTTAAAAATGCTAAGCGATGCACAAAACACAGAAGACCACAGCCGAGCAAAGTGATTGGATATGAAGTATACTTCTCTATACACCGCAGAATATTTTTTTCCCTACACATTACTTTTTTCCATCTTTTCTTATACCACACTCAACTTGCAGGCAACTTGCCATATACCTTTAATTTAATTAAATTTAATTACATTTCAGCAAAACCTGTCCCCATGCCATGATTAATCAAGTTACCACAGTGACAGTAAAAACTAATTTACCACCAATTTAAACCCTGACGGTCATTTATTGATCAACTTCATTCAAACCATTGCAACAAACCAAGATTCCAGGTATAAACACAACTGAACCTTTAAACATGATGGGTGATGTGATAGCCAACCTTTGGGTGTCCAATGACCAACAAAGCAAGAGCTCAAATGATCAATTGTTTTGAGACTGAAAGACTGAAAACAACTAATTAAACAAACAAAATCAGGGAAGCTCCCGCTTGCTTAAAAGTAAAGCTAAGACTAGATCACATACCTATGCTAATCAGAAATAAGATTTCACACATCAAACACAACAATGTTTGACTCACTGTGACAAAACAAGATCATGTCTTAGCTCCACTAAATCAAGCCAAGATAAGAGATCACAGCGTTGAACTGTAAACTGCAATTCGATACTTTAATCCTACATCAGTTACATAATTGTGATCTATTAATGCATGTTTTCATATTACTTTAGTCAGGCTTCATATAAAAATTGTGTTGCTATTATTAGTAGTAGTAGTGGTGGCAGTATGCTGTAAGTACATCTGGATACAATTAATGATGCTTCAGAAGAAGCATTAAACATTCTTGAAACGATAATAGTCTAGTAATTTTATACAGTAATATTACTCTTTATAGCAGCAACGCCTTTATCTTCTAACTTGAAAGTGGATGTGAGAGTAAACACACAGTAATAGAATGCAAGCTGAAGCTTTATCATTGTTAAATTGTTCTGTTACTTGCATAGACCTAATTTCAATTCAGTCAACTGACAGCACATCTGTATGAATTAACCATGTACATCACAGGTGTTCAATTCATTCATAAATTAGACTGGATTTGGACAATTAACGTACCAGACCTAACTATGTACGCTAGATTGACAAGTATATAGTTTAGGCCCTTGTGTTCCACAAGAGAGACTGATGTAATAAACCTGTACATGTTTCATAAGGACTTCTCGTAGGTGTACATCACCTTTGACCACAGGCTTAGTGACCTGTGACGTGGAGGGAAAAGCAGACACATCCATCTTTTCTTCTTTTACCCTTGCGCTCTCAGACTTCGTCCACTCTTGCTCATGGTCTCTGGGGGCCTGCACACACAACTCCATGGGCTCCTCTTTCACTTGGTGGGGGGGCATGAGGTCTGCCTGTGCCCCCGATGAGGGAGTCGGTGGGGCCCGTTTGTGGAAAAAGTGTGTCAGAGTGGTGCCCTCTTTCCTGGGGCACTTCTGTTTTGCTGCTTTGGTTTTGAAAGCCACAGAGGGGGTCTTGGGGGAAATCGGAGGAGAGTCAAAATTTGCCTGAGACAACTGTTGCCTGGGGAAACACGAGAAAAAAAACAGAGCAAAAAATGTAATTAGTCACAAAGATGTGAGAAGGAACAGCAGAGAAAACAGAAAAGATACACAAAGCAACAAAATCATTTTTTATATAATTTGTAGATGCAGCGCATATGTGGGAGGAGATGCGAATGTGACAATAGAACAAATAACTGACAATTTGCCAACTAAGTGCCAAATAGAGAAATATGCATTCTGCACACATCTAATCATCTTGCACTTTTCCTGCTGTGAATGTGTATGGGATGGTGAGATGAGAGAGACTGTGTGCACCCACATGAGAGATGGGGAGAGAGAGGGAGAGAGATGGAGAGAGGGAGAGAGATCGCCAGTTGGCTACAACCTTGTAAATGTGGAAAGCAAACAAACAGGCCGAGTAGTTGCAAGACCATTATGGCACTATAAAGTGGAGTCAATGAGGTGTGCAATGCTCTGCTTTCCATAGAGGCTCTTTTCATTCGTCTTTTGTCTGCACGTCTGCACCTAAGAGCACGCTTATTACATAACCTCTTCTCTTAACATTCACAGACACATCACACACAAATAAAATCTAAAAAAAGGCATCCCCATCCAACCAGATGGAAGTATGTGTCGCTAAGGGCCATATATCTTGTGACATCAAAAGACCTTAAAAATTATGCTATACCTCCCTGCCTAAATGGTAAATCTAGGTTGGGAAAGGAGGAAGAACAGAGCTGCACAATATGTAGACCATTAAGTATTGGTCTCTAGCTTCTAACCAATCACAGTTTTTTGAAAGTGTGACCAATCACAGCTCTAGGAAAGCGTTAGTTGGTGATTTGATGAACTGAGGTAGGCTTGTCACATTACTGAAATTTCAAACTTGATACCAATACTAAGGATGGTACTCGATACTCAATACTATTTCCAATACTACGGGGGAGAAAAAACAAACACAGGAACTTTTTAATGACAAAAATTAAAGTGTGAGTAGTCAAACAAAATGCTCTGTTCTTTTTACTCAAAATTCTACAGTGTCTTTGGGTATTTTGAAAAGTGATTTATAAATTAAACGTATTATTAAATATTATTAGTAGTCTAGTCAAGTTTCAGTCAAATAAAAGTCGGAGCGTTTGTCTTATTTTAATCAAAATTATCCATGACTATTTGTCAAGTTTGTCAATGAAAGTTGTATTTTTTAGAAATGCAATTCTATAACCAAGTCAATATAGTGCAAGTATAGTAGATAGTAGAATAGACAACATGTAAATTTTCTTTTAGTAAAAACTATTTCACAACTGAAACAAGGTTAGTTCTGATTTGAACTTGACATTTATTTTGCCAACCAAACTTGAAAATGTGTGTGTCTATTGCCATAAAACCCACATTTGTAAATCTAGTAAAAGTCTTCACCTCAGTATGTTGGCCTGAACTTACCTGAATATTATAATTCCTGAACAAATATAGTGTGTGTGTGTGTGTGTGTGTGTGTGTGTGTGTGTGTGTG
>JBBPCW010092290.1:0-17675 GCA_037974425.1 Phenacogrammus interruptus
ATAATAATAATAATAATAATAATAATAATAATATCACTACTACTACTATTACTACTACTACTTTTATTACTACTACTTGTACTAATAATGACATCACTACTACTAAAACTACAACTAAAAATAATAATCATTATAATAATTACAATAATAATAATAATGACATCACTGCTACTGCTTTGGAACGTGAAATAATACAGCCAGTCAAAAATAAATGGCACGTGAGTAGCACACTACTAATAATAATGCCATCAGTAGCTTAGTATGTATAGTACAGTAATATGTGGTTTGAAACTCAGCATAAGTTTTATTATTTTTTAAATTTATTTAAAAATAAATTTTAAGAACAGGCAGTTTCTCGGCCACCAAAGTAAAACCGATAAAAGCGCAGGTGCAGAAACGGACCTCTCTCTGACCACGTGGGTGTGCATGCTGATAGCATGGTGCCGTGCAGAACATGCAGGTTAGTTCATAAAGTGCTTTTTCTCGGTTCTAAGATGTAAAGCGAGTTTAAACAGTGTGCAGGCGGAGCTTTGCGTCTTAATATTGAACCGAATCTGCTCATGTTTGATCTGCAGGCTACAGAAACGGCTCAGACCTCGTGGTTCCATGAACCTGGCCTGGTGCAAGTTCTCCAAACTTGCAGTCAGACTCTGAACTCTGGTGTGTTCTGACTCGCAGGTTGGTGAAAATGGGCCTCAATTGCAGACATGATGAGGACGGTGAGTAATTTGGAAATGCTTTAGTTCCCAGTCTGTTCCGATCTTGAGGAGATTACTCCGAAGAGTCTCGTATTCTCGGAACATTTGAACATCACTCTTCTTTGGGCATTATAGTGTATCTGGCTGCATTCACTCGATATTATAAAGACGTTATTGTCCCTGAAGAACAATAATCTAATAATGGAGCATAATTTATAGTTTGTGTGGTTGACTATATTCATGTAAAGGTGTTGTAAAAGATCACGAAAATAACGAAAGTGATTACAATATTTTGTTAAATGTCCCATAAAAAGCTTTAATCATTCATTCTAAGGGCTGAATGGAGGTTTTTAATTGACGTGACTTTATTTCTTACCCTTTGCAATTGGGCTCTGAACCCTGGTGTGTTCTGATATGCAGGTTGGTAAATATGGTCCTCCACTGCAGCTGTGATGAGGAAGGTGAGTGAAATTTTACAGTAACTTGGTTCCCAGTCTGTTCTGAACATGTGGTGATGATTCCTTAGACTAGAGTCTCTGATTTTCTTCATGAAGCTCTTCAGTGCGCTGAACATGTCTTGCACGTTTTGCTGTGTGGTAAAGATGATAAACCAGGTGTTAAAAGGCTGTTTGTTTTGCAGGCTGCTTGCTGAAGATGGTCCATAGCTGATCATTTCACCCACGGTATGTGACGATTGGCTTATATTTGAACCTCAGTCTTCTCTGGGCTTTAAAGTGCAACTGACTGCATACAAATTGTTGAACTGAATGCTCTTCTGAAATATAAGTAGTAGTTCTTGTGAAATGAATATCTGTAGTCTGAATTAAAATAAACATGCATTTTCCTCCTATTAAAGTGCATCCGACTGGATATAACAGGGATGCATGATATAGATGCAGTTATTACTGCTGTGTAATTGCTGTTGCAATGTTTTTCAATGCATTAAAAGGTCCGTCTTACTTTAAGTAAATACATTTTAAGTATTAATTCAGAGACGTACTTTGGAAAAGGGCCTGGCCTGTTTTTGTTTTCTTTTTCATTGTTTCCAGTCGGGGTCTGAATGCTGTTGTGATTTGCAGGTTGGTGAAAATGGGCCTCTCCTGCCGCTGTGCTGAGGATGGTGAGTGTAATTTTTAAATGGTTTAGTTCCCAGTCTGTTCTGAACATGTGGTGATGATTCCTTAGACTAGAGTCTCTGATTTTCTTCATGAAGCTCTTCAGTGCGCTGAACATGTCCTGCACCTTTTGCTGTGTCGTAAAGAAGATAAACCAGGTCTCAAAAGGCTGTTTGTTTTGCAGGTTGTATGCTGAAGATGGTCCATAGCTGATCACTTCACCCACGGTATGAGTTTGGGACAACATTTGAACATGACTCTTCTCTGGGCAGTATTGTCAGACTTTGATTGTAGCCAAAATGACTGAATACTGAATTTGACTGCAGCAGAAAATCACACCATGTTCTTATGGAATGAAGATCTGTAGCCTGTAATAAAAATAGGGCATATTTCTCTGTATGTAAGTGAATCTAAGCTAGGTTATAATTCTTTAAACTGAGGTATGTTGGTTAGATAGCTCAATGTTACACTTTTGCCCAGGAATTTCTTAAAACCTGAGCAAAGCAGTGTACATGCAAATGCACATGAGCAAAGACATCCTGATCATGCAAACGCTCAGGGTCTGTAATTTGCTTTGTCATGCCTCTCATTTTCCAATGTATGTAAATGGAATTGCTATTTTTTCGAATGCACACATGTTAAGGGAACCATACTTTAGGATAATGTGGGGATAATGGGAGTACTCCCATCTGTGACCAGACTTCTATCTCTCAGCAGGAAAACTGCTGTGGAACCGATGACCATCATTGGACTCAGTAAAGCAGAGGTTTCGAGGTGAGTTTTGTCTTCATTATAAACTCCATGTCTGGCATGTGTAATGATTCAATAGACTAGAGTCTCTGAGAGCATGTTTTGCCAGTGCACTGAACACACAGCCATTGCATTTATGCATGTTATATATTTGGAATCAAAGTGAGCTTAATTAGTTCTGATGTTTTGCCAGGCTGATGAACCACAACTACAAACGTTCTGGTAAGCCCTGATCTCTCTCTGCTTTTTGATATTTTCAGTGTTAATGATGAGTTGCATTCTCGGTTCACCTGAGATCAGATGAAGTTTTCTCGCAGCGCACTGAAACACAGTTTGGAGAATCCTGCCGAAACTCTGCTTTTCCTCAGATGTTTAACTCGTGTGCACCTGTGTTTTGTAGGATGGCCTTGGTGTCGTGGTGGAAAGGACCTCTGTGCTGGACATTGTTCTGTACCTCAGACGTGTTTTAGTGGACATCCGTTATGATGATTGGATTGAACTGTTGATTCTGCTTGTATCTGCCTCCTGATGCCAATAAAGTGATGTTGATTTAATAACTGGCTGCTTTTGGTTTTAATGCTCAAATCTTGATTTAATGAAGCCAAATGGAAAAAGTGGGATGTCATGGTTGGGCTCTGTAGTGTACAATGAGCTAAGCAAATGTGTAAAAAAAAATTTAAAAAAAATTACTCGAGTGCTTTGTGTGATAATGTAGTACTTCCCCCACATTAGTGCTTGGTAGATTATGGTAAAAGTAGAAAGCATAATTTGGTCTGTGGGACATGTCTGGTGATGCCTCAGCTTCATGTTGCTAATTCTTTGTGGTATTTTCAGGAGAAAGAAAAGGTATTAGGTTAGTGTTGTGTGTGTGTGTATGAATATAATATTCACACATGCAAATAGCCATGAAACACATTTAACACTAGCAATGAAGGCTTTCTAATTATATTAAGTAGTTGATTACATTTTCTTGTTTTAGATGGGAGTTAACACTTCACTTTCTAATTGGAAAAATCCCAAGTGGGCTACACAAAACGGCTGCAAATGTCTGGCCATAGGACTTTTATTTTGAAAAAGGTACTTCATTCGTATGTAAACCACCGTTTCTAACATTTACAAACGCAGAGGAAGAGAGGGTTTTTTTCGAAAGGGTTATATTGTCTTTCTTGAGGGAACTAAGAAAACCAAAGTTGTTTGGCAAGTAAATACACTGAAGTTAAAAGGAAAAATAAATAGGTCAGTAGAAGTCAAATTTTGCACTTGATTTGTATTTACTATTTCAAATGATATACTTCTAATACAAATGTTTCTAAAGGACCAATGCAGAGAAAGAGATGACAAACTTTTTTTTTCCTTGTTTTTTTCGTCAGACCCAGGATTTTGGCAATTTAACATATGAAAAGGACCAAGTATGATTTAACGGTTTTTATGGTCTAATGGAAGTGTTTAAATGTATTAGATAACAATAGTATAATATTAGTAGATAATATTGTTAGTTTGATCATGTTAATAATGAATGTAATATAATAAATATCCTCAGTTTATCTAACCGGCCCTGGTGACATCACCGTGACGTGGGCCGCACTAGTAGCGCCCTGCTAAAGCTGAGCTAGCCGAACAGACCACAGTAGGACCAGCGAGCCGATACTCAACAAACTTATCATTTTAAAAGGAGCTGGGCTCGTTTTAAACAACATCTCCAACAGAACAGAGTCCCGGGGAGCCGAGGAGCTGACATCTCACAATTTTACCTACAGAGCCGGGAGAGAGCTGCTAGCTGAGAGGAGTCGGGCTGTTTCTGTCAAAAATGAGTTTAAAACATCATAGTCAGGGTAGTGACATGCTAAAGCAATGGTTTAAAAGATAATTCGGGCTCCTTTACCAGTTTTAGAGAAGTGGTTTAGTGTTTTAGAGCTGTTGTTTACACCCCGAATGTCTGGGTGTGTCTGTACTTCTCCTTGGTGAACTTGTTCTACAGTACAGGTGTGTGTTTGTGTGTTTTGGGTGATGTCTCTTCATCGAAGACATGAAATGGTGTTTGCCTGTGGATAGGTAAGCTGACTTTAACTCTTCAAACTATGATCTCACCTTTAAACTTACCCTGTGATACTGAGTGAGATCTCAGTAGTTGGTAAATGTGTTAGTCTTCAGGTAACTCGTAGTTCAGGTTGAATTGTGAACACTCAGGACTTCTTTGGTTAATAAAGTGAAACAAAAAAGCCATGACAGCTGTGGTGGGACGTGTCTGGGCTTGGGTGAGCCCGGGGAACCTGTATCGCCCCTGGGGCAGCAGAGCCAAGCCTGAAAAGGCCTTCACAAGTGAGGGTCAGCTGAAGAGCAGGTGGAGCCTGGGGGGGTTGACCTCCTGGGTTTGGGGTGGACAAAGGAATCAAAATGACCAAAAGACACCGACAGAGGAGTTCTGGGAGGCCGAGGAGACGCACATGCCTTTACAAGTAGAAGATCTGAGCACGGTTGAGAAGGAACCAGTTTCTCCACAGAGTGCTCCTCGCTGGTGGAGCAGGATGCTTCCCTCGACCTACTTCTTTCGGTGGGGTTCAAGAAAGGCTGATGGACTCCGGCAAAGGAGGATTGCTGGTTGGAGCGAGGCCTTGGACACCATAGACGGAGAACTTTCAGACTATGGTACCCCTCCTCCATCCCCCACACCACTCGCTAAGGGCCCGTCTCCATTCCAGGTCCTGGCCCAAACCTGGACAGGAGAAATTCTTCCAGAACACTACGAGATATGCTTCAATTTTCTTCGCCACATCTTTGACCTGTTTGTGGTTGGATTCCTGTGGACGGTCTCGCACCCAACCAAGTTCATTCTTGAAGTCCTCGGCGTGCAGGGTGCCCTGAAACTGTGGCTCCATGGCATGGCCATGTTCTTCGTGTCCGCTGTAGGGATGGCTGGTCTGCTGTGGCTGGTTCAGGAGTTCCTGCCTCAGTTCGCTCTGATTTATGGCATCATTCAGGCCATGGTCATTTCTGTCAGTGTGAGACAGAGCGTGATCTTGGGGACGGAGGACACGATGATGGACGGAATAGCGAACGATGAAGAGGAGGAGGAGAAAGATGAGGAACAGAATGGGAAGAGCCATGGTACCAAGGAGTGAATGTGCTTTGAGAAAAGCAATATTTGGGTGGGTGCTTCCCCAAACACACACACGTATATAAATTAAAATTGGGCTTTCTCTCATTACATACATGTATGTATGTATCTATGTAAAATGTATGTGTGTATATATGTGTATATATATGTGTGTGTGTGTATGTATATATATATATATGTATATATATGTGTGTATATATATATATATATACATATATATATATATTTGTGTGTGTATATGTTTATTCAGAATAAGGAAGGTTATTGGTTTTTTCAAATGCTCACTTATTTGAAAAGAAAAAAAGCTTTGAAAAAATCATTTTTGCTGTGCTTGTGTCACGGTGGTTTTCCAAGATACTTCAGACCCACCATTCTGTTTAGATCCCATTTGTTTCTGTGACCTAACCTTTTGCTGCAGGGAGAGCTATTTAAATCCTGCAACCGCTGTAAAGCAACTGTGACATTTTCCAAAGGCCGTGAAACCAGCCTGAACTAACGATGTGCAGCAGATCCGCTCCATGTAGATCATTAACGGCTAAATATACATATTTCTATCATTTTAACTCTCAGCTAAAGGTACAGTTGGCACGAGTTTATGTACAACACTTACAATTTATTTGTTATGGAAGCATTCCAAAACATTTACTTGCACTTTGGAATTTGACTGTGATGTTTAGAACTTTCTCAGGGTTAATTCTCAGCAACAAAACTATCTTTTTAAAGGGAAATTCAATGATCCTACATTTCAGCATTACTTATTAATGTAATTATTACAGTCATTAAGAGTGGATTTGATGTGAAAAGATGTTATACAGAATTCTGACTTTTTACAGTGATGGTGAATGGAACTAGCAGCCATAATAGCAAATATAGCCATTTTATTTACTATCCAGTATGAACCTATACATGCCTTTTTAGTTTTTATATGCATTTCAGTACTAAAATAGAGGTAAATGTGAGAATTTTTGCCTATGTTACCGTAATTTACAACACCCTGCATATATATAATATATTGGCAAAACTATCAAAACAGTGTCTCAGACATCAGGCCTTGTATTCCTATCCCCACCACTTCAAGTCAAACCAGTCAGTGGCATTTGTTTACATCTTGATGCTTTTAATAATGCATAAATCCCAGAACAGTGTATTTTTATGAGCAGTCTCAGCATATTGCACTCAGAGTTCTATTTGGTTAAAGTGGTTGACCCTTTTTTGCGTGTTGTGTAACATATTGTGCTTGTTTCCACAGGCTGTCTGTGAGGAGTCCCGTGCCTAGCTGTGATATAGCTGACTGTTTGAACTAAGTTGGATCAGTGAATGACCCAAATGTGACTGATTGAAGAAGTTAAGATGTCACTGGTTATCTGAAAAGGACTTTGACCCTACCAGGAATCCTTATTCCCCGTTTCATTTCTACATTTACTAGAGAAACGACCGACAAAGGACAACCCTTCCTTTCTCTGCGATGCTAATGAATTTTATATGAAACACTAAAAGAAAACGGGCCAGAAGATGAACGTTTTGAATCTTTCTCCAGCACGTCTGCCAGTCTGAGGACAACCTGCACCCCATGGACTGAGAAGATGCTCTTCAGAATGGAGAGATACGGCCAGACACTACATTTTCCAGATCATTTCCCCAAAAAACCTCTATGGGACTCTATAGAACTGTTGGATTTGATCCTTTTAGAAGGAGATTTAGGAGCTCATCATGCCTGAATGAGGATTAGTGCATCTAAAGGGTTTCCTGTTACCACCAGCTATTTCACTTTTAGATGTGTTCTATTGACTGCAGCGTTGCCTGACTCAAACCTTTACTACACTCCATTTACAGTATTTGTTTTTGTACCTTTTAACTATTAGTGCCGCCACTTTTTAACAGGAGTAACCAGTCTTCTCCTCAAAGGGCCGGCGTGGCTGCAAGTCTTCATTCCCACCAAGCAGGAGCTCAGTGAGCTTCTGCTTGATTTTAGTACAAACCTGCAGCCAAACTGATCCTTTTGGACAAAGAAACGGACAAAATTGGTGACCGCTGCTTTATAGTGACTGTATGCTCTGTGCTTTTTGTAGGGGTGGGCAATAAGGGAAACAATGTATCAGAATATTTAGACATTTTCACAACACATAACAAATATCACTATATTGACACACAAATGCACTAGTAGTGCCACAAAACTATCAAGCTCTCTAGGTACAATTATTTGTATTCTCACACCTGATGTTCAGATGGTCAGTTTTATCCACCATATGCTTAGTAAATCACATCATGTATCATGATAATGATATAATATCGTCGTTTTGCCCACCTCTAGCTTTCTGACTGTATTTACACAGATATGGAGTCTTCTCTTAAGGGTACTTGGGAACTTTGAGGTCTGTTGACCTGAGTTCTGGGTGCACAATGTTTTTGCAAAAGTATCAATGTTTTGCAAATGTATGCCATTAGTTTAGTATCAGATGCTATTTAAATTAGCACTCTTACAATTTATGACACTCCGACTCCTAAGTACGTCACACACTGACACTGCTCTTTTTGATGGGGTGCTTTGTTTTGCTCTTTCTCTTTGAACTTTACACGAAAGGGAACTTTATGCAACATGAACACCAACCAGTCAGAAAATGCCTTTCAAATAAGGGAAATGTACTTCTTATTTGTTTTTGATTTGTTTTAACTCATCCTAAGGGCCAATAGAGATGGCACAACACTGGTACTGAAATGGAAGCTGATACTTTTTGTCCCACTAAACATGAATTTGCATTTACAGCATTTATCAGACGCTTTTATCCAAAGCGACTTCCATTTCCTAACTACAGGGGGCGGTCTCTCCCTGGAGCAACTTGGGGTTAAGGGTCTTGCTCAGGGACCCAGTGGTGGTGTGCTGGAGGTAGGATTCGAACCCATGACCTCTTGGTCCGGAGGCAAGTATCCTACCTACTGAGCTACCACCACTGTATTAATAGCTATAAAACAAGCAAATTCAGTGATTATGAGCTTCTAAAAGAAGTCTGTCGTGCTCAAACTTCTAAAACACCCACCCAGGAAGACTTGTTACAAGACTCTCTGATACTAATTCTAGCATTTTCTTCTGTTTTTTACTTTATTGCACATATTGCCCAGGACTGATGGGCCCATTAAAGAAAGTGAACCTGAAAGATTTAGGCCTGATGAAGGCAGCGAATGGATGTGATCACCTCTGTGGCCCAGAGCAGCCGCCATATTTCACCATATTTTACTGTCATTATTTTATTTGTAACATTTTAAGTGTTCCTTTGCTACGTTTCCTGTTTAATGGATTCTCAGAGGACGTCATTAGGGTTTGTGCATTATTTTCCGTGTGCGAGGATGAGATGAACTGTCCTGTTTAAGCTCAGTTGTTTTAGTCTCACATGGTTGTTCTGGCCAACTGTCTCAGTTGTGTTCTGTACTGTTTTGTTCACTACGTGCCTCACATTATTTGTAATGAATCGCCAACAAGGGTTTGTCCTATAGCCGCATGCTGAACACCACTACAGCATTTTTATTGTTTCGCAGATAAACACAGTTGCTTGGATGTCCTGTCTTGGCTGGAAGTGCTCCCTTCTCTCTTCTTCTTACCAGTGTCCAATCTTGCATGAGTAGTGGAATAATATCACAGTGAAAGTAATTTGGAAATGCTCCAGTACTTCTAATGTTCATCAAGAAGTTTAAATGTAACTCATCTTTTGACTTTTTCTTTCTTTTCTTTTTTTTTACAAAAAAGAACTTAATGAGTGTTAATTATGCTGCTTTTCTTGCAGCATAATTAACACTCGTTAAGATCTTTTTTTGTAAAAAAAATAAAAGTCATAAAAATGCATGATCACTGTTAAAACCACATGAAAGTGTACAGGAACGCTTGGGAAGACGCTGCGTCCTCTCTGGAAGCGAACGGACACGTGAGATTATGAGCCTTTAAAACTGTCCTAGTGCATAAAGACCAACTTCTTCGTCACTGTCTGGCACACTGAGCCGAAAATAGTTGCTATAGCTGAAATAAATCTCTTTTTTTCTGGAGCATCTATGCGTGGTGGTGTTGTGTTTCGTTATTTCATTACAGAAGTGCTGACCTCAGGCCCATCTGGCCAAACATCCTGTGTGAGGCTGGCTTGTGGACTGCTGAGGATAAACAATCTGAGTAGGACAACCATTCCAGCCCAGGGTCTGTTCAATTCCTACACAAGCACCTCATTCTGCTTTATGAGGGACTGATTAGTGATCGCCTGAATCACATTGTTTTGTGGATATTTGAGGACGCTCAACTTTGATACTTACATACTCGTTACATACTCAAACGCACTTATTTTTAATACTGCAATCTGATTGGTTGAGAGGCTGTCTGCAAGACAGCACATTTTGTTTACACAACTATCATTCCCTTGATCACCGGTTGCTAGGTAACAACAGGCTTTCTGCTGCAGCTAACTGTTAACCTGCTTTCTGCACAAAATTAATACATGAAATACCTTTGTAAGATTACTATTTCACCTGCGGTTGAAGGACCGTAAGAGCACATTAAAACCCTTTTTCAGAAATGATCAGAACTGAGTTCTGAACTGGGCAACTGCTGCTTTTTTGGTTGTTTTCCTTCTTTTTTTAACTTTGCAGTTACCCCCGAGTAGTTGTAGGTGATACTGCAAAATGTGGCATCGATCTTAATACTTTAGAGAGACCAGCGTGTCATGATTCATGAGGTGAATGTACACTATATTGACAAAAGTATTGGGACACATTACTTACACTGAAGGAAAATCTTCATGCTTCAGCACGCAAGTTATTCTGGACAACGTCATGCTTCCAACTTTGTAGACCCAGTTTGTGGAAGAACCTTTTCTATTCCAGCACAAAGTAGCTCCATAAAGACATGCTGGAGGAGTTCAGTGTGGAAGAACTTGACTGGCCACGCAGAGCCCTGACCTCAACCCCATCCAGCACCTTTGGTGGTGAGCTGGAACGGAAATTGTGAGCCAGAACTTCTCATTCCACGTCAGTGTCTGACCTCATAAATGCTACAGAATGAATGGGTACAGATTCCCAAAGAAACTTCAAAATCTTATGGAAAGACTTCCAAGAAGAGTGGAAGCTGTTATAGATGCAAAGGGGGAACAACTCTACATTAAAGTCTATGTGTTTGAGCGCAATGGTGTGATGGTCAGGTGTCCCAATACTTTTGTTCACTTAGTCAGTGTGCTCAGTACACTGAAACATTTTATATCTTTCTCAATTGCTTCTGAACTGGAGCCCAACTGCCTTTATTACTCATCGCCAGCGTGCTGCAGACAAATCTTTTGCCATACAGACACAATGTCATGTCTGTCATTTCTTTCTACTCCACATCTGTATTAAAAATTGTTTTTTTCCAAGCATATATGAAGCCAAGGTAGAAGAGCCAGTAAGAATGTAAAACTACTTTCAGCCCTAGACATGACTAAAATATTATATTCCAAAATATGAGGAACCTTTAACATCTACATGTTAAAGGTTCTTACTCAGAACCATCTCTTACTCAGTTGGTCTCGATATTGTTGATATTAGGATTGTCCCGTCCACCTCTTCTCATTGGGCAAGCAGAGGTTGTGAAATAAGGACTCCACACATGTGGTGGTGGTGGTGGTGGTCTGCTGGGTAGGATACTCACCTCTGGATCAAGAGGGCAAGGGTTCGAATCGTACTATCAGCAGACAATCACTGGGTTCCTGAGCAAGACCCTTAACCCCAAGTCGTCCCCAGATGTCACTGTAGATAAAAGTGTGTACTAAATGCCATAAAGCTGACCAGTAGCAGTTCCTACTTTAGCCTACAAAACTGAAAACAGTCACTTTAGATAACTTAATCAAGATCAAATTTCACATTGCAGGCCCAATTTCCTCTGGGATCAATACGGGTTTCTGAGTCATTTGGTCAGAAGAGTGAGAGCACAGCTCTGCACCAAATCCTGACCAGTTCTCACTCCCTGGTAAACGTTTCGGTGTGCAGCTGCGACAGAGAAACGACTAATCAAACATTTAAAGAAGAAATTAGTTCACCACAACACAAAACAACAAACAAGAAGTGCTACAAAACACTTTACAGACCGACTGAACGAAGCTACTGTCATAAAAAATGGTCAAAAATATTGTTAAAAAGCTTAGTAGCATATACTATTCTTTGTTAGTCAGAAGGGCTCACCAATGTTAAAGCACATTTAATACAAAATGCTGGGGATTTTTTTCTGGTTAAAGTGTTGTATAAAGGCAAGAAAACATTCAAGGCTGTGTTCTGATGTGCTGGCTCTCACAGTCATTACAATTTTCACACTCCCTCCAGCTCCCCGTTGCTCGCTGATCAAATCACAGGCACATTAGACGAGACACAGCAGCTTAGACTTGATTATTTATTCGTGTTAAACCAACTCTGTCATGACTTTTTGCTATGTACATACAAGTGCATTCACATTACAGGAAGCCTCTGATCACGTAGTAGAAAATGGTGGCATACGAAATCCCATGTGGGAATGACCTGTAAACAGTTTGACAACCTCAGAGGAAGCTTATTGTGTTGTTCGCCCTCTGTTCAGGCCCCCCACCATCTCTCAAGTCTCCCTTTTTAAGCTCAGTCTACACTGTACACTGCTAAAGCAGAACACATTCATATTCAGAACAATATTCTCCCATTTTATTCCTGCAGATCCCTGGGAGGGGAGGGAGCTCTCTGCGATACCATGGGCACCTTGTTTTCCACTCACTGCATGGTCCACTATGGATGCTGATGTTCTGAGGTGTATGGTTTACAACACAAGTGTGAATCCATAAGTGAAAAATAAATGCGAGTACTGCAGCCCATGTCCTTTATATGTATGTACAAGTGTTAACACCAACTGTGACTGGGGCTCAACTTTAAAGGCATACTTCCACCTCATCTCCATTTACTTCATACAGTACTGTGCAAAAGTCTTAGGCACCTGAGGAAATATTTCAAACCAGCGTAGCTGAGCAGTATGTTCTATAAAGCTACCATTAGAATACATACTAATAATCAACAACGATTTGATGTCGCTGCAAAGCGTCCATTTGTCATACATGAACACACCACAGCGTGAGATTCTTCTCCGTATTTAACCCATTCACCAAGTGAAGCAGCAGGCAGCCAGGAACACAGCGCCCGGGGAGCAGCGTGTGGGGGCGCTATCTTGCTCGAGGGAACCTCAGTAGTGCCACTAGCAGTCCTGGGATTCAAACCCACACCCTTCTGATTGCAGAGGCAACATCCTAACCACTAGGCCATCATTCCCAGACCTCTCTCTTTATGGAAGCCCAGTATGACGTTATAGTTCTCATCAAATTTAGCAAATCAGCTGATGGAGTTTCACAAATCCATTCAAAGGCTTTAGGCATCGAGGTGAAATCGGGACCCCGAACCTGTGTTCTCCTCACCAGGCCACAGAACTTCAAGTACTTTATACAAACAAAACAAATCCTGATATTATTTAGTGTTTGTTTACATTTATTCTTACAGTATCTGCAGGTAAAGAAGTCCCTCCCTGCTCAGATAAATGGCTTTAAAACGTCTGTACAGAAGCCTAAGACTTTTGTGCAGTACTGTATTTATAGCATGGGCGATTACCACAGAAAAGACTTCAAGTGCATTTCCACATACTTAAAAAAGAGCTAAAAACTCACATAATCGAAAAACTAATACAGTAGAAGCCGATGGGCAGCTGCTCCACCGCCTGTATGCAATTTTATTAAGTATCTGAAGACACTCAAAACCACCGTCTGTGGTAATCACCCATATGCTGCGGTTTAAAAACACTGGAGTTGCCATTAAACCCATTTCTAATACAGTGCACAATACAGGGTGGATGTTTTGGTCTTCTGTCAAAGCCCCTGAGAAGAAGAGAGCTAGAAGGATTATCAACCAAATTCTTACTTCTCAGCCCCAATTCAGAGACCCTTCTTTTATAATCAGCTTATATTTGACTCCATACTGACCGTTGTCTCCATGTTCATGGTCTTTTCACCTTTCACTCTATCAGATCTTTCCCAGTGTGCCTTAGCATTTTAATCAATAGCAAAAACGATGCATTTTCAGTCCCTTTTAGCTCTGCTTCTTCTCCTGAAACAGTTTCCATGGTGAAGCCTCCTGCTTGTCGTGTGTACATGCGCGGTGCATTTAATTATCGCTCGTCTCGTGATTATACTCTGATTGTCAAAGAAGAACAGAATCAGTGGCATCGCTATTCAAGATGATGACAAACGGGGAAACAAAAAAAAGATCACTGTGCTCACATCAGGGCGGGTGAACGTCTCCTCACAGCTCCGTTTACTGTCCGCCAAGTGAATCCCAAGTGAAAATGTTTTCATACACACTCAGTAAAATCAATAATATCATCGCAAGAATCATGAAAAAGCACTGCGTTATATCTTTACAAGCTTAAATAGTCGCTTCCTCCAACAACAGTAATACTATTTTGAACAGGAATCAATATGTTGCTTTATCAGAGGCTCCCTTCCTTGTTTTATATGGGGTTTACAACCAAGGGCAGCACAATATATTTCCTATTACTCATTATTACGACACTGGCCTGTACAATACTGATGTAGCAAAAGGCAGGAATATGCAAATTAGCCCTTTGCAATCACAGACGATCCAGGTGGTGAATTTGGGTGGACGTTTTGATTCAACAAGGGCAAATCATTTCGGTAGGGATGCAAAGATATGAGAATTATTTGGGGAAAATATCTATGATTTTTCTTACTCCTACTGCAATTACAAATTCAATGCAATTATGTTCCAGGAAATTTGCTCTACCCCCATCAATAAACCAGTACATCCATTTTTAAGACTACAGGCTTGAACACAGCATGATAATGCATAAGCTTTGCATTATAAGATTTAGTTATGATCAGATTTCACCCAATAAAATGTACTAAAACAACAATAATGTAGCACATAACTTGGACTGCATTTGAAAAACTGTAGTTATGATACAAATAGGATTAGTAACTCAGTCCTGATGGTAATTGGAGGCTGGCTTTTGATCTTTTAAAGTCAATACATAATCATATTCATACAACGCATCAAATCGGGACTAAATATACCTGCATTCTCATTACAGAGGAATATAACAATAGCTTCTGCAGAGTTACAAATGCAGGAATATGAATATTAGAACAGAATAAGTGCTCTGCTCTTCTGGAGTATAAAACATGTCCTCAAATTGCTGGCCTAATGGTCCAATGCTGATAATAAAAAAAAAAAAAATCTGCCAATCCAGACATAACTCTGATATCATAGTGCATCCCTACATTTCAGCAAAAAATAAATCCAGTTTTTAATCCTATTTTTAAACCTCACGGGGGTCTTTTCAGTGTACCAGACTCTAGCTACTGCTTTAGGCAATTTGACTGCTATGTGATATTTTGTCCATATCGTGTAGCCCTACTATGTTTCTGTCTTCAGAGGCACTAGCTTGGCATCCAGATGTTGGAAAAGGTTTACTGAGACATGCCACTACACTACACAATCACTCTCGATCCTTTTTACTTGCTTTAAAAGAAGAAACTGTGGGAGCAGAAAGAATCAGTGTGCTCTGAATGTTTAAAACAAATAAATAAAGCACATTTTACAAAAAAAATAAAAATCAACTGTCCTATGTACAACGAACCCGAAGTTTCCACAGCATTCAGATGGCAAGAACTCTTTCCTCTAGTCACATTGTTAACAGACAGCAGAAAAAAACAAAAAAAAGTGTCGTCCTGCATTTACCTAGAAGCATCTGCTCTTTATCAAACTGCTATTTGAAACACTGCAATGCCGTGACGGAATTGAATGTGTGTGGTTGGATGTAAAGTTATGTCCGCCCTGCCCTTTCCTTTTTGCCACCAAATCATTTCCCTCTCACTCATGACTAGTGAGGGTTTGTACCCCCGGAGCCGGGGGGCGCTGTGGCCCCGCCGCTCCCTCTCTGTCCATGACCTCTCCCGTGTCCCAGAATGCAGTGTGCGCTGCCGCAGCCTTCTTCCTCCTCTCCTTCGCTCTCCGTGGAGGATTCGCCAAACTGCCGAGGCTTCTCGTAAACGCAACAACCTGATAAAGGAGACGGGACACGATGTGAGGATGAGAAAGTGCTGTACATCTAAAGCATTTCTAATTTTGACTCAAAACTGCACTATCAAGTCTGTCCTTCTCCTCCCCCAAGCTGGACTTTAAAAGACTTTTCTGATTTCAAAGAGACTCGGCGTTTCTGGCAGTGTATAACATACTGTTATAAAAACGGACAAAAAGTAGAGACAAAATTCAGCTGTCAACATGAATACCACCAGGCTATGCTACATACTTTAGTCCAGTTCTATAGATAACATGTTTCATGACACGCTTGCTCCATTTTCCAGACGCCTAAATAAACGTTCAGATCAAAAATCTCAATAGTTTGCTCCCAAAGATCATTATGCGGAATTTTTAACCTTAGTGGATGCGAGATTAAACATCAGCAAAATAAAACATACAATCTTGATGAATTAGCCAGTCTCTTATTTTTGATTTGTGTTTTTAAAAAAAGGTTTTTATTTTACAATTTTTTTTTTTTTTTTTTACAAATATTTTATTTTATTTCATTTTTATTTCATTTTCTTTCATTTAACTAAGGAAGCCAGTTGGCTGTAAAGAAATCAGAACTGACCAAATTCATGACCCAGGCATCCCTAGTGTCAACAGAAACAGCAACAAATAGAGCCAAAGGGCCATTAATAACTAATAAGCAACTCAGTAATGTTGATTTATGCATTCGCTGTTAAAGTGCCCACTTTATAAAATTACATTACTCTGACAGGATGCAGAACCGTCTATGAAATTCAGCCAAACTTGACTTCGGCCCTTTTCTAAAGCTATTGATCTCATCATCTAATCAATCAATCAATCAATCAATCAATCAATCAATCAATCAATCAAATTTATTTGTCACATACACATTTGCACAGCAGCACATGACACGCCACTCCCACCCGTCACGTAACAGCCGCACATGCAGTGAAATTACAAGAGATGCAGCCGACGTGAGCAGCGCATTCATTCAGAGTTTAAGTACAATACATGAGGAATGGTCAGAGGAGAAAAACAGCCCAGACCTTTATTAGGGATATGTAAAAAGGGACTTCAACCACTGCTCTTCCTCAGGAAGTTACATGTTAACACTAACAGGAAAATCTGGATTTTAGAGATTCAGAACAGTAAAATTGAAGTATACTGTCAGAAACCACATAAGTTAGACTCATTTAGCTAACAGAGTTTGGAGCAAGTATCACAATGTGCTGTAAGCTTACATTATGTGTTTGGTGCATTAGACTTATAGCTCCAGTGCAAAACTAGAAAAGTAAACTTTAGTCAGGGTGACAAGAAAACTGTGTACATCCTATTTTTCAATTAAATAACATTTAACGAATGTAGTACCTACAGAAATGTGATGCATAACATCATACTCACACTTTGAGGACCTCCTCCCCAAGTGCTCGTTGTCCACCGTGTCACTGGACCATTCAACCTTCTTCTCAGTCTTCCTCTTTCGAAGCTTGATGGTCAGGCTTCTCCCCTCCTGTGGAACAGAAAAGATCCATTTAAAAATCCAACAGACAACAAATCACACAGCAACAAACAGAAATATCATACTGGGATGTACTGTATGAAGGCAAGACAGCAAATCCCAACAGTTGTCCTGGGAGTACTTTTCAACGTGCAATAATCAAGAATTTATTTTCCTCTGGCTCTAACAAACCTGACCCAGCTGTTTAAGCTGAACACAGGGGGTCTTCGAGATACAACACAGATCCGTTGCTTCGACGATGATGTAACTCGAATTTTTGGTCGAAACACACCCGGGATCAGTCACTTACCGATCCTAACCCAGCCGTACGATGATAAAAACACAACTAGTGAAAGTGACCATTTGTCATACGTGAACACACCACAGCACACGGTGTGAACAGCACGAAATTCTTCCTCTGCATT
>JBBPCW010092578.1:0-17664 GCA_037974425.1 Phenacogrammus interruptus
CAGGACGCAGGGAAAGACCGTTATGTTTGTAACAGTGGAAGGTTAGGGTTAGGGTTAGGGTTAGGGTTAGGGTTAGGGTTAGGACAGGATTTTTTAGAGAAACAATGTTGGATTCCCAAGATTCATAACTGACTTTAATAACTTAATATTCATCTGAGCGAAATCCTCACCATGATGTTGTCTGGTTTGAGGTCCTGGTGACAAATGCTTCGCCTGTGCATGTGGCGCAGTCCATCACACATGCCGTTGATGATGATGACTCTGACGGTTCTGGATAGCTGCACAAAAGGATAATAAAGTGCTCAGAGAAATGATAAAATCTAAACTGACACCAAATGAAACAAAAAAATGATTTTCAATGTGACAGAATTATGTGTTCATGCTGGGTTGTTTATTTACCTGTATTTGTGACGATGGACCAAACATGGCCTTCTCCAGGTCCTCTCCTGTGACGAATTCCAAAGGAAAGGACCATCTTCCATCGCGGCTCAGCCAAGGGGGACCAAGTAACTTCACCACATTGGGGTGATTAGTTAGGCTGTAATTACGCCATTAGAGTTTAGCGCAGGTCTTAAAGTCGTTAAATATATCACACAGCTGTATTGAGATTCATAGACAGTTGGATGTCAAGTTACGACACATTGACTACGTCAGCATAAAGTACCAGCAACTATTTCAACATAAAAAACATCCTTCATTATCCTTGTATAATGAAAAACGCGTAGTGTTTTGGTTTAAAAAAATGCCTAAAAATGCTTATTTTTATAGTGTAAACCCTAAATATGCCCCCAAAAAACTCCTAAAGAAAATTTAAAGGTAAGCCCAGTCAGACTGTGCTGAAATTCATGCACAGGTATTTTCTTTGGTATAAATACAGTAATAAATGAGTGTAATTTAGTAGGGGTAATCACCAATCATTTTTACAGTTCAATAATTTACTGATCATCAGCAGCATCTTATTGTAGTGGTCTGGTTAAAGCTGACATTGGACTGCGACTGAGCTCAACAGCCTCTCCTAATTTTAATTAACATTACAGTAATACAACCACTGGTGTTTTGTTGACAGTAGATAAATAAAATAATTAAAAAAAAGCACAGTCTGAATGGAGCGTTCCAGAAGGCGTTTAAGTTTTTTTTAAGTGACCGAAACAGTGATGATGACCGCGGAGGAGGTCCCGCTTTGGCTCGCTGGTAGGCGAGGTGGGGGATCTGCGGTTCAGAGACGAAGGACATGGGGGTCCATGTCATCCACCCGGTCACCAGCGGCCTGGGAAGTCTGAGGCTTCCTCTGGTGCTTCCTCCGGTGCTCCCCCACTCTGCCTCGCCTCAGAAGGCAAGCCCTCAGCTGGGGCAGCGAGTCTCGCTCCAGGCCGATTCAAGCACTAGGACACAGAGGGAGCCTGGTGTACGCCACCCTCCTCAGCAGCACAGGAGGAGGAGGCGTGGTTACTGAGAGAGTTGTCCATGCTCTCTCAGGAGCTCCTGGCCTGGGACGAGGCGGATGTGTGCCCGAGCAGCGAGATGGCTGTGTACCCTCACGTCAAGGCTGCACCCACAAGCACTGAAGAGGCTACGACCACGAGTGGAGGCGAGGCTGCGAACGTGAGCGATGGTGAGGCTGGGCACGTGAGCACTGGAGAGGCTGCGTTCCAGTGACCCGTGGCCGCACCAAGGAAATGACTGCCACCGGTATCGAGGCCAAGGCAGCTTCCAGTGCCCATGCCTGCCTCGGTTTCAACCTCAATCCCCTGAGGCGGTAGCAGGTAGATCAGAGCTAATAGCTTGTAGCCCAGAACTTTGGTGGTTTCTGGGGTTTCTGGGGGAAACTAGTAAGGGCCATGCCGGCCTCCCAACAGCATTAGAGAAGCTCATTGCAGTAGCATTAGAGGGGACCTCTAACAACATTAGAGGAGCCTATAGCAGCAGCGTCAGAGGGGCCCATAACAGCCACCAAAGAGCCCTCAGCTTGGGATTGTGAAGGGATCTGGTGAAGCTCACTGGCTGGACTTTGGACCTGGGGGCAAAGGAATGGCTTCCTGGAGGGAGCGACATAGCGGGAGTTTGGGCCCAAAGGACAAGGAAGAGCTTAAGTGAAGGTAACAATTCAGTCATGTGTTAGCACACCACAGCACACAGTATGCAATACTTCCTCTGCATTTACCCCATTCACCAAGTGAAGCAGGGGGCAGCAGGGACACAGCACCCGGGGAGCAGTGAGTGGGGACGGACGGTACCTTGCTCCGGGTATGTCAGAGGTGCCTAGTGGTCTTGGGAATCAAACCCACGACTTCCTGATCACAGTGCGAATGCCCTAACAACTAGGCTACCAGCTCGGCCCTTGAGAAGAGCGAGGGGCTCCACGAGGGTCCAAGGAGGGGATCTCCACTCCCGAGGAAAGAGAGGGACTCCAGATAAGGGGCCCCGGCTCTGAGGACATCGATGGTTTCCCCGCTGAAGGGAACAGGACAGTGAGGGGCTCCCCGGAGGGGGTCTTTCCCCCAGAACAGTGATGAGCTCCCCACAGAGGGGGTTCCAGGAGGAAGCCACTCCCTCCAGGCCAATTCCACCCCCAAGAACAGTGAAGAACTCTCAGGAGTGTTGTGGACTATTGTTGACTGTGGACTGTGTTGAGTTTTTACTGGTTTCTTTAGTTTGGGGTTTGATATTTAAGTTCATTTGTGGTGGACCTGAGTGTCAGTCGACCATCACCCCAGCTCTAGTTAGTGTGTTTCCTCTTTCCTTTAAATGTCTGTTTTGGCCCTCAAGACTTTTGCTTTGCAGTGTTTTTGAAAATAAAGCGAGAAACTGTAGAATGGAAGCCTGCCTCTGTGCCAGCTCTCGTTGGGGGAGAAGGGGAAGATGTGACCGTGACAAGTAAAACATTAATCTCTCCTAGCTTTTACAATGTTTGTGAAAAATATGTAGACAAATACGGAGTCCTGACGATATGAACTAAATCCCATACTGTAACGTGACACAATGTCAGAATGTGTACTAAAGGAGTTAATGACATATTCAACATACAAAGTATTGTAACATGATTTTAGCTTCAGACGTCCGAGTTTAAGCTTGGGTTCTCATAAATAATCAAACAGAGTTGATTGAAAGAGCTGACTGATCTGAAAAAAGTGTAAGTCTTCCAATAATTTTTCTTTTACAGACTTTATGTGTCTGGAGTACTCACTTATAGATTTCACACTCCCTCTCCAGCTGCCTTTGTGTTAGAAGGTGCTGTGGGACTTTTTTGACAGCTGACAGTTGCCCATGATACGTCCTTTTGTAAACTTTCCCAAATGCTCCATTTGCCATAGTGGATAATTCCATCTGGAGGAAAAAATTATTTCATATCATTTTAACAAAGTAATTTAAAAATCTGCCTCCAAAGCACCTATGAAACAGCCATGAAACATATTGCAAGTGTGAGTTTCATATTATCAACGATGAGCTCCCTGATCTCACATAAGGTACCAAAAGCTGGTCTTAATATGTCTTTCTTATAGCTTAACCTCCAAAGCACTTAATCAAACAGTAACTAAATCTAGAGCAAACAAAAAGTCAGTCTATGAAACAGCCATGATACACATTGTAATTTAACCTTTAGTATATTTCATAGATATTTCATAGTTGTCCATTATTTGTCTCATTATTATTAGTGGTTCTTTCTCACAAAAGACAAGAAAAAGTTGTAATTGTAGTTGTTTTACCTTGAATATTGGAGTCTTCCTTACAGAATGTACAGACAAGCAGGTTTTCTTTCTATGTAGAATGTACAGACAAGTATTTTGGATCGTGTCACAGATTCACTTTATGGCTATAAACTGACTCAGGCAATCTTTAATAAGCAAAAGACTAAGTTCACGTGACTTATTAAGCAATGAGTCATTTAGATTTGCACCTAACAGTTCTAAAGAATGTTTGCTGAGGGAGGGACACTGAGGAGCAGACTGGACCACTCTTGCTCTTTGCTGGGTTAACCTAAGCATGATAACTTTCCGTTCATTTTTCGGAGACATCTGAACATTACTTTGTTTAAAACCATGGTGCATTTGTTATTATTGTTGCTAGTTGTCTTTAGCTTGCTAACTGCTAAGATACTAAGCATTATAAAAGTATTTGATGACTGTGACGTATACTGGTACAGTAATGGAACAACTCTTGGCAAAGCTGAATGACCTGAATGTCTGTTTTGGCCCTCAAGACTTCTGTTTTGCAGTGTTTTTGAAAATAAAGCGAGAAACTGTAGAATGGAAGCCTGCCTCTGTGCCTGCTCTCATTTGGGGAGAAGGGGAAGACGTGACCTTGACAAGTAAAACATTAATCTCTCCTAGCTCTTACAATGTTTGTGAAATATATGTAGACAAATACGGAGTCCTGACGATATGAACTAAATCCATACTGTAACGTGGCACAATGTCAGAATGTGTACTAAAGGAGTTAATGACATATTCAACATACAAAGTATTGTAACATGATTTTAGCTTCAGACGTCCGAGTTTAAGCTTGGGTTCTCATAAATAATCAAACAGAGTTGATTGAAAGAGCTGACTGATCTGAAAAAAGTGTAAGTCTTCCAATAATTTTTCTTTTACAGACTTTATGTGTCTGGAGTACTCACTTATAGATTTCACACTCCCTCTCCAGCTGCCTTTGTGTTAGAAGGTGCTGTGGGACTTTTTTGACAGCTGACAGTTGCCCATGATACGTCCTTTTGTAAACTTTCCCAAATGCTCCATTTGCCATAGTGGATAATTCCATCTGGAGGAAAAAATTATTTCATATCATTCAGAGGTGGACAAAGTACTCACATTCAGTACTTAAGTGAAAGTACAGATACTACTGGTCAAATGTTACTCCAATACAAGTGAAAGTGGTGCAGTCAAATTTTTCTTAAGTTAAAGTACTGAAGTACTTGCTTTTAAAAATACTAAAGTATTAAAAGTACATTTTTTTTCACCGCAATTTTGCATTTTTGGCACAACACATACAATACCTAATGCCTCTGACTAGCCTGTAGAACCTCTAGAATAAGAAATTGGTAAAATGTTACAGAATGAAAGTCCGTTTTTATGTGCTAACTTTATAAATTAATCAGTAGACAAACTTTGCCTTGGACTTGGTGGGCAAAGTCATTTCACAGGCCGTTTAACACGTGTTAATGTGATTACTATCTAAAACCTCGGACAACTTCACTGCAAACTTTCACTTGTAGCTATAAAATGTTTACAGACCTCAGTATGTCTGCGCAGGTTGGAGGGCGAGTTTTTCAGGTCGTTTTATAGTTTGTTTTTGGCAGAAACAGCACTCACTTAAAAATCTTTAATCCTTTCAGAAAATATAAACATTTTGTCAAGATATGGCCATGAGTGCGAAAATGGCACCGAAAAATCTCCATCTTCGTTCTCTGGCGTTGCAGAAATGCAATACCGGCGTTGAACTTAATTTGATGGTTACAGGCTTCGTCAGACACGACGTAATTCTGCTGATTACTGATAGACTGTCAGCCGGGAAAAAACAATCCCATTTATAAAAGGAGGAAAAAACATCCACTTTTAGAATGAAAAGTAACGAGTGACGAGACCCTTGACAGAAATGTAGTGAAGTAAAATGTACGATATTTGTCTTTCAAATATAGTGAAGTGAAAGTCATACGTTTCCAAAAAAAATACTACTCAAGTGAAGGACAGATACTCAAAAACTCTACTTAAGTACAGTACTCAAGTAAATCTACTTCGTTACTGTCCACCTCTGATATCATTTTAACAAAGTACAGTATCTCACACAAGCGAGTACACCCCTCACATTTTTGCAAATAAATGTATTATATCTTTTCAAGGGACAACACAAAAGATATGAAACTCTAAAAGAATGTAAAGTAATCAGTGTACAGCTTGTACAATGGTGTAAATTTGATGTCCCTTCAAAATAACTCAACACACAGCCATTAACGTCTGAACTGCTGGCAACAAAAGTGAGTACACCCCTGAGGGAAAATGTCCAAACTGAGCCCAATTAGCCCTTTTCCTTTTCCCGTGGTCATGTGACTCATTAGTGTTAGAAGGTCTCTGGTGTCAGTGAGGAGCAGGTGTGTTAAATTTGGTGTTATCACTCTAACACTCTCACACTGGTCACTAGAAGTATAACATGGCACCTCATGGCAAAGAATTCTCTGAGGATCTTCAAAAAAGAATTATTTCTCTACGTAAAGATGGCCGAGGCTATAAGAACACCCTGAAACTGAGCTGCAACACAGTGGATAAGACCGTACAGCGCTTTAAAAGGACAGGTTCCACTCAGAACAGACTCGCTGTGGTCCACCGAAGAAGTTGAGTGCAGGTGCTCAGCGTCGTGTCCAGAGCATGTCTTTTTTAAATAGACGCGTGAGGCTGCCAGCATCGCTGCAGAGGGTGAACGGATGGGTAGCCAGGACTTAAACCATACGCTGCACACTGCATCAAACTGTCCTGCATAACTGTCATCCCAGAAGAAAGCCACTTCTAAAGACGGTGCACAAGAAAGCACACAAACAGTTTGCTGAAGACAAGCAGACTAAGGACATCTGTGGTCTGACGAGACCAAGATACACGTATCTGGTTCAGATGGTGCGTGAGGCGGCAACAAGGTGAGGAGTACAAAGATAGATGTGTCTTGCCTACAGTCAAGCACTCTTGGCAAAGCCGAATGACCATGTTTGTTAAAACCGCTTCTGAAATGAGTCATTTATCGTAACTGCCCTCTGGCCGGCTCATGTGAGGGGGTCTTGTCACAGCGTATGGTAAAATGTGTCTAAAGTGTAATATCTTGTAGCATATCCTAGTATTTTAGAGTTAAACGCAGTACTTGATGTTGTATTCCACCCATTGGCCCAGTTGGTATCGAAGTCCACCTGTGGGATAAAACAAAAGGCTACGTTTTGTTCTTCTAACTGCTGAACAACGTTATACAGCGTCAAAAAGCTTTAAACAAGCAAACTGAGGACAAACACAGAGAACTGTGCAAATTTGACCGTATACAGAAATAATATACAGTAGGATAACAACAGTTGCATAATCACTATTAATGAACACACTGAGACTTTGGTAAAAAAAAATTACCAAAAATAATTTACCACTTTATTAATCTTTTGGTGTCCTCAGAATTTACACTGTCATTCTTGACTCACAGAATGTACATGGGGTTTTCTAGGCAATGTAGGCAGGACTGGCGCTGGGGAGGGGGGTAACGTTTAGGGATTTTTCTCAAGCACACCTTCCACTTGTAGAGAGATATTTCCTCCTCATGTATTACAGTAACTGGGTGGAGTTAGGTTTTAGTTTCGGTTTACTCCAGATTCACTTTCTTTCTCTTTTATTGTGTCTGTTTTGTGGAATGTGGCCAGTGATAAGATCTTGGGTGTGTTATGGTATTTAGCAGATTAATTTTTCTTCCTCCCTGTTATGTCTGCTCCACCTTATTTGTCTTACTTTTTTTTACCTGAGTAATTTCTCAGAAGTGCACTAGTTTTAGTTGTAAGTACTACTCAGATATGAATCCAGATGTGTGGGCATTCCTCTCATGGGTATTAGGAAAGTTTCCACTCTTGGACCAAAGTTTAGGCCCCTTTAGTGCGATCTGGGTATTCTTTGGATTTTTGAAGCATCCTCTAATGGTCAAGGGTGATCATCAAAAATGCTCTTTAATTAAAAGCACCATCACCACTGAGTTATTTTGCTCTGATTAATTATTCAAAAATAAAGACCAACACACAAATAAAAGCCTTCTGGGATAAATTGATTTCATTTTATTAAACATAACCCTGTCCCTATACCCATTTTCCTCAAGTCGATTCATTAACTGACAAAGCCATGATAGCAAATACAGTGTTCTTACCATCAGTGTAAATACAACAAACTTATATTCAGTAACACATTCAGTAAATGTCTGAGATATTGTGAATATTCACATAATGCATTCATTATTAACATCGCTGGAAACACAATTATACACAATTGTAATGTCTATGAGGCATAATGTGTTGGTAATAATGTTTTAGAAAAGAAGTTTTGACCACATAATCTGATTGAAAAGCCAATGTTAAATATTTACATCCAAAACAATGTCCTGGTGCTTTGGTTTATTGTTCTGTACCTGTTTTTCTGGTCGTTCTTGATTCTGTAATTCTCTGCAATCTATCTCCGTCTCCAGAGCTCCCCAGCACTCGCAAGCTGCCCAATAATCTCAGCCATTGTAACTCTGGAGATGTGACTACCATCAATCATTTGAGAGAGGGGTTCACTGTATGGATTGCCTCGCAGGTAGGACTGAATTTGAGCAGCTGATAATTCAACAGGGGAGAGTCTCCTTCTGGGTTTAACAAGCAGCTCAGCTATGATTTTACCCATAGCCCAAACATCAGAGCAGGGGTTTCTAACACCTCCCCATTGGATCTCAGGGGCAGAGTAGGCCCTGTTCCCCCCATCAGCAGCAGAGGAAAGTCCGTTGAAGGAAAATTTGGCCAGCCCCATGTCAATTATAACAGCCCGATAGGTGCCATATTCAACCTGCAGTAAGAGAGAAGAACAGTTGACATCAAATTCTGGAAAGTCTTCAGGAAAATGATTGAAGGAGAGCATCTAATGATCTAATGAGGAACCTCTCCACAGATGAACAAGACACTAAACTCTGGTCAATTATGAAAAAGTGTTTCTGTTTGTTGTGGTTTAATTAAAGATGATCAGCCTGTGAATGCTCAGCTGTTTTCACCCATAAAAAGCTTGGTAAGAGCTGGCAAATACACATCCCACCCAGCGGTCTCTGAATCAGAAGATCAGAGCAGGCGTGAAACTAAAGTTTGGATGTCACCAAAGACTGGTTTTATAGCAACCACACAATCACATGGTCCATGGATTGCTGCTGTTAGAGGCTACCTTTCTCTGTTTATGTTGGACTTTTATTTTGAAGTTGTGTGTCACAGTGGTTGGGTTAAGGTATTGTAGTTACAGCGGTCTCGTGTTTTAGTTTAAAGAACGGGATAGGCTCCCTCATGAGGCACTTCCCGGAGGAGGCCTTGACTACAAGTACAGTGATAGGCTCCCTGCTGAAGGGCTTCCTGGAGAAGGCCTTGGGCATGGGAACAGTAAAGGGGATTCCTGGAGGGGGCTCCAACCCAAAGGACATTAGGGAGCTCCTGGCAAGGGGCTCCACAATAAAGGACTGGGACCCTCAATAGAGACGTCCCATGGGACCCACCCGAGCTGCAGCTGAAGTTGGGATTCGAACCCATGACCTTCTGGTCCAGAGGCAAGAATCCTTTCACCCTTTTGCTCATATGAGCAAAATCCTCACCATGATGTTGTCTGGTTTAAGGTCCTGGTGACAAATGTTTCGTCTGTGCATGTGGCACAGTCCATCACACATGCCGTTGATGATGATGACTCTGACGGTTCTGGATAGCTGCACAAAATGAGAAATTATAAAATTATAAAAGAAGAAAAAGGGTAAAACAAATACGACAGAATTATATATTCATGCTGTGATGTTTATTTCCAAATAAATCATTACCTGTATTTGTGACGATGGACCAAACATGGCCTTCTCCAGCTCCTCTCCTGTGATGAATTCCAAAGGAAAGGACCATCTTCCATCGTGGCTCAGCCAAGGGGTACCAAGTAACTTCACCACATTGGGGTGATTCGTTAGGCTGTAATTATGTCATTAGAGTTTAGCTCAGGTCTTTAAGTCGTTAAATATATCACACAGCTGTATTGGGATTCATAGACAGATGGATGTTAAGCTACAACACATTGACTACTTCAGCATAAACTGCCTTCGTTATAACTAAATATACTGAGAAGTCAAAATCTCAGTTGTTCGTTCTATTAGATCCTATCATATTTTTGGAAAAAGTCTTTTTTTTTTTACATAAACTTGACAAAGTTTGACAATTTGCGAACTGATATCACTAAGTTTTAATGCCACTCGAACACAACAACAGTACAGATTCAGGTATGATCATACTAGTTAGAATGGGACAGGCTAAACGTAACTTACCAGCTTTTTCCATTGGACATTTTGACACTGGGTGTGATCAAAGAATAATTAGGTTTAGATGGTTGTAGTTTATTCACGTGTGTCTGTTTTAGTTATGGTTGTCTGTTCACTCTCACGGTTGTCTTAGGCTTGTGTTTGCTCAGGTTCCTCTTTTGTTCGAGTTTTGATACAGAGATAAAGAAGAATGAAAGTCTGCACCTGTGCCTCCTTCCTGAGCGGGCGTGGCCCAAATGTGACCTATCCAAAGCACTATAACTAGCTGACCAGAGAGATCAAAAGTGACCATTCTGTCATACATGAACACACCGCAGCACAAAATTACTACCGTATAAACATAACATGATATATCTGGTCAGATGATAACCAGCCTGACAAGCTTTTTCAGATTTAGGGCTTAGGAATGTGGTGTTGCAACACAGTGTCTAATGGAAGATCAATTTTTTGACAGGATTTGTCCGCATTTAAAGCTTTCAGTATAATTTGTCATGTTTTGTACCAGATAAGTAACTGTTCATCAGATACAACTGGGCTAGTAACATTAACTATGGTGAAAACAATGCTTAAGATTTCATTTAAAAGTCGTTAAATATATCACACAGCTGTATTATGATTCATCGACAGATAAAAGTTAAGACACATTGACTAATGTGACATAAAGTGCCGGCAACTGTTTCAACATAATAAAAAAAACCTTTGTTATATCAAAAATATTAAAAATCTATCATAATTTTGAGAAAAGTCCTTTCAGAAGATCTTTTTAAAGATTTTATTATAGTTAATACCAGTGTGACACAACAGTATATACAGTTATCTAGAGTTGTCCCTGCAATCAGAAGGTAGTGGGTTCAAATCCCAACTGCTAGTGTCGCCACTGAGGTACCTTTGAGTACCATCTCCACACACTGCTCACCGGCGCCCCTTGTGCTGTGCTGAGGTGTGTTCATGTGTGACTATAAGGGTTAGTACGTTTAAAAAGTGTCTGGAGTACTCACTTATAGATTTCACACTCCCTCTCCAGCTGCCTTTGTGTTAGAAGGCGCTGTGGGACTTTTTTGACAGCCGACAGTTGACCATGATACGTCCTTTTGTAAACTTTCCCAAATGCTCCTTTTCCTCTTGTGCGTAAGTCCATCTGGAGGAAAAAATACATCTTATATTATTTTAACAAAGTAATGAATATCCACCTCCAAAGCACTTAATCAGCTTGTTACTTAACCCACAGCCGTTATAATAAATCTAATGTGACATTTAGTAAAAAATAACCTAAAAAACGTAAAAAATAATTCCATTATTTGTCTATTGATTATTATTGGTTCTTTCTCACAAAAGAAAAAATAATCTAATTATAGTATTTTACCTTGAATATTGGAGTCTTCCTTACAGAATGTACAGACAAGCAGGTTTTCCTTCTGTCTGAAGTCTGGTGGAGTGTGTGACAGATTCATATCATGGCTACAAACTGCCCCAGGCGATCCAGTGTTAAAAAAAAAACAAAAAAAAAAACGAAAGTAAAAGAGAAATTCAACACTGTATTATATATTACAGAATTGAAGAAATAAACCAAATGTATGAGGGCTGAAATCTTCAAGTGGATCAGAATATTAACTCATGCTTTTTAGATAATTTTACCTTCAGTAATATTTGATTTAATGAAATGAAATGAAATTCGGTACAAATTATATTATGATAAGTGCAGAAAAAAAATGTTCACTGGAATTTCAGTATTGCAAAATTCATTACATTTGAATGGTGACCTAGAAATATTGCAGAATCCTGAATATTTATCTCGCAATTTGTTTAGAATTTGCAATTTGTTAGAAATACAGTGACCATTAGCTGAATTCTTTTCAGGAAAGTGAAAAACTCACAAATTATAGCGGAACTTGATTTAAAACTATTCATTTACATTTACAGCATTTTGCAGACACTTTTATCCAAAGCGACTTCCATTCACTACCTAAAGGCGGCAGTGTCCCTGGAGCAACTCGGAGTTAAGGGTCTTGCTCAGGGACCCAGTGGTGGTATGCTGCATGTAGGATTCGAAACCATGACCTCTTGGTCTGGGGGCAAGTATCCTGCCCACTGAGCTACCTCCACACTATTCCTATTGGTCCGTTCATCATAAAATTTTGAGATCATGTTTGACAACAAGGCAGCTTGTATTTCCAAATTATTATAAGTGCATAACAACCCAGTCATGTGCTTAAAACCTTTTAATTAAAACATTTTTCCTCACATTTACTCTTAATGAATCATTTCAAATACTGAAACACAGGCAGCACAAGCTGGAGATCTCACCTCCAGCATTAGAAAAGATCACTTATGCACTGATAGATGTGACACGTGCTGTATGTGTTTAAACTGCCACAGACACCAAGAGGAAAAATCATCTTCCTTACATCGACGGTCCCACGTTCCAGATACTTTAAACGAGTTTTATATGGAGCTTTTCACTCTGCAGCTGGGTTCTAGACCTCTACCGAAAAAAATACCAACTGAACTTGACAAAACCGGCCACTAGATGTCACTGTTTCAAAATCAAACACCCACCAATGATTGCGACCTGAAAACACAGAAGTTACCATTAGTTTAACTGTGGATCAGACTATTTTAATTTAAACCACTGAAGTGACTGGTGTGACGTACACTAATGACAGCACGCCTGGCCTGATGTGTTTATTACAGCTCGTTTCTTGATGAGACTCTCGGATACTGTGCAAGTTCCTGTCTCCTCCGGTGTGACCACATTTCAAAGAAGACAGCGAAGACATGTCTACAAAAAAAGAAACAGTAAATATGAGGTACATTCTGTAAATCGTCTGATTTATTACATACCTCTCCACACTTACCTTTAATGTTAAATGAGTACATTTTTATTTGGCAGGGAGATGAATGATGTCCTTTAAGTGAAGCAGGTTTGACAGGATTATAAGAAAGCAACATCTGTCACCACAGATCCCATAATCATACCAATTACAAACCATGTCCCCGCTGAGGGGGTGAGCTCAGAATAATGATTTTTCCGTATATGATCATGTGTTTTTGGTTGGACTTTTTGAAGTGATGCTCAGTTGTAGGTATCCCAGTCATCACCACAGTTAAATAAATAAAAAATTAAATCGAGAGTGAGGGGGGCGTGGGGTGTCTGTGTTAAGTTTTCTTTCCTCCTGAGTGAGACCATAGTCGCATTAAGGTTGGGATATAGTATAAAACAGCCTTGATACACTGAGAGTAAAGTATTGATATTTCAGTACAGTGATTCATTCTTAATATTGTTAATGTGTATTAAAGATATAGCTTCTCTGAAAACAATAATGTACAATTTCCCACTTAAGCTGCATGTAACCAGTCAGCCAAGATATTTGATGTTCATATGCTGATGAATGAACACTACAGGCAGCAGCAGGGCTGGAGAGGACTGATCTAGGATCAGATTCCCTCATGTTTATGCCAGACGTGGCCAGAATTAGATGCTGGATCAGCACTCCTAGTCCTGAGGTCGGCTATTTTGTAAAGACAGACCCTCTTGTCACAAGCAGCTGCTTCACAGTGGAGTTTTGCTCATTTTCATAACTTAAACACATCAGCGTTTGTGCACCACTCTAAAGCTGGGCGTGGTTTGTGTGTGCAGGCTGAAGTTTTGGGGTGTATTTCTGGAAACAGTTTGTGTGTCTATAGGCTTCTGGCTGGTTAGCACCACTAGCATTGTAGCTGAAGGTAGCTCGGAAACCACTGGGTCCCTGAGCAAGACCCGTAACCCCATGTTGCTCCAGGGAGAGACTGCCCCCTGTAGGTAGGGAATGGAAGTCGCTAAATGTAAATGTCTGAGAAATGTAAATATAGGAAGACAGATTTGGTCCTCAAGCATATACTGGTTGACTGAATTCATGAGCGGAACTTCTTTTGTTGATCTATACCTTTACGATCATTTTAAGAGAACCAGATTAGCAATATTACCGCCGTTAATCCACACGATGTCTTTGAGGTGAGATAAAAGAGTCGTAGTCGGGGAGAACTGGGGCAACATAGTACCCTCCACATTCCACATTATACTAAAAGTATCTGCTAAATAAGTCAATTATGAAGAGAGTGTTATGAATGTTAATGTACTTTACAGTTTTGTTTTGATTCAATAAAAAGACTAAAGTAAGATGAACAAATAGTAAACTTTATTATACAAAACAAAAATTGTTACACCGCACATCACCATATAGTACAATGTCAGATTGCAATACTTAGCATATCACAAGAGTGAATGATGGCTCTGTTATTATGTATTTTCTGAGCACAAGTAGGGGGCGCTAGAACAAAGCTTCTGTAAAACAGGAAAACCCTGAAAATTCTTGCTCCCAGAGATCGGCTGCTGCGAAGAAATACAGCCACAGAATATGTTTAGTCTGCTTTTTTATAGATATATCTTAAGATTAATAATGGCTCAAATGTTGATGCATAATAAGAACAACATCCTTTAATTCTAAATGGGCACTGACAGACAGTAGTATAAAAGATATTGTATTTTACAAAAAGATAAAAAATATGTACATGGATAAAATATTAACACAATAATGACTCTTTTTCGTTGTTAGATGCTAAAGACAAGTCACATTTTGCCATGTCTCACCTTTCTTTAGAGGCGGATGAATGCTGGAGAGAGTTTCCTAAAAAAGCTATTTACTAAAATTTATTCTGTTACTTTGCCCTCCACAGGTCTAATGTCTTCAGTTTCAACATCTATTCTCTTCTTTACACTTTCACTATTCCTTTATATAACAAAACCACACTTTTCCCCAAGTCTCACCCTACATTCACGGGTAAGTTTTGAACATTTACAAGCATTTACGAACATTTACTCACAAGGAACAAAAATTAGAAAACACAAAAAACATAATCCCAAATTCACAGCAGAACTCTCACTGCATCCAGAATTATTTATCATGCATTTCAGGGATAGTGCTGATCTGATACTGGCAGAAAATGCTGAATCAGATTCTGGAAGACAAAATGTGAATGAATCTGAAGAACCAGCTCATTTCAAGGCAAAGGAGTTTCTAAAGAAGAAAGTATCGGGGCAGGATGTGCCTGGTTCTAAGCTCAGTCCTGGAATAGACGGGTGGTATCGTGTCGGTTCAAATCCTGAACTTTATGACTTTCTATACGTCACATCCTCGTACTTAACAAGCTTGCCATTCTTCATGACGATCTCTATGATCTCCAGCTTGCCGCTTACTTCATCGTAACGCCGCTGAATCACCGTCCCATCGTCTGGTAGAGGATAATTAATGGACAACTCTGAGAACTGATTGACCAGTTCTTCTTTGGAAAATGGGACTAGAGCTTGTGGTTGAGGAGATGGGCTACGATTGATGTGTACTGCTGGTCCATCAGGCACTGCGACCCTGTGTGGATGGGGCGTTGCTAAATGAGCTTTTTGGTTTGGCGCTGGGACAATTGGCCTCACTCCTCTGGCACCAGCTTGTACCCCTGAAACTGCATTTGCTCTTCCATTTACTCCACCAGGTTTGGCTCCCATCTCTGATCCGTAAAGTACGGCAGCTCGCCGGATCTCCGAAATCACCCCAACCATGGAGACTCTCTCGCTGGCGTTGGTAGCCACCATCTTGGACACAGCAGTGCAGTAAGGATTGTCCCTCAGAGTCTCCCTGATTTTGACAGGAGACACAAAGATGGTTGGCAGTCTGACCCTTGCGATGAGTTCGGCAATGATTTTGCCCATCGCCCAGACATCTGAACGCTTGTCCCGCACGCCGTTCGCATTCAGGATCTCGGGAGCGGAGTAGGCCTCGTTCCCCAGGTTCTGGGCAGAGGACAAGCCGTTTACAGAGAATTTAGCGAGACCCATATCAATAATCACAGCACGATATGTCCCGTGCTCAACCTGATGGAATGAAGAAAAAAGGACATTTATTAATGCATCTTTCCCCGTACAGGCGTCTGAACACACCTGGTAAAATTACTTGGACTTTAAGATTGTTTAGTTAATTTACTAAATAAGAAAAATACACATCCACTGATTAAACGTGGTGTTTTTTGCAAATGGTAGTGCACAGTGTCACTTTTAATAATTAAAAAAATAAACCAATTGCAGAGGCCACATTTTATGTACATTTTATGTAAGTACATAAAAATATGCGCAGATATTTAGCAGGCAAACAGCAAACATTAAAATGTGCACAACTTTCACTTGGATGGTCAATAAAACATAACATTTTAAACTGTAGTAAATCTGATGACTGAAGCTACAGTATTAATGCCAATGCATCATAAAACTGCATGGTGTGACATTGCCAGTCAGTGGCCACTAGAGGCCACTGCAGGTTCAGTTTAAGTCACTTTTATGTTGAATGGGGGTGTGGCCTTTATGTTGACTGGGGGTGTGGCCTCATCCCTGGTTTATTCGAGTAGCGTCTGTTTGGTTCTTGTTTTGAGTTTGGACCCTTGAGTCTTCCTTTTGCTTTGTGTGTTTGAAAATAAAAGAAAATAGAAATGATGGAAATCTGCTGATAAGAACAAATCAAACCAATTTATGTTGATACAGCACTAGAAGCTAATTGTAATTGTAATTTTCACAGATAACAGTACATTGTATAGTGTGCCAGGAAACACATTAGCAAGTCTACTGCCAATAGTTTAACTTTACAAAGTGTGGTGAACAGTCTGAACAGTGCTAGCATGGTGGCTGTAAGCTCAGCTATACAACTGTATTAGCCTTTTAACTCCAGTACTTCAGACCAGTCTTGACTGACGAGCCCCGTTTGAGGGAAGGGGAAATGATTTTTAACGATTTCAGTAAACATACGCTGCTCTCACCATGATGTTGTCTGGTTTGAGATCCTGGTGGACGATGTCTTTGCTGTGCAGATGGAACAAGCCTTCACACATTCCAGTGACGATGGTGGCCTTCACCTTTTGATCCAACTGTAGGGACAGTTCATTAGTACTTCTGACATCAGCAGCTCAGCATTCAACATTTGTTTGTTTGTTAAAAAACTATATGAAGCATATTGGCCTTACATGTATTTTAGATTTCTGTGCGTTAAAGATGGTCGTCTCAAGATCCTCTCCAAAGATAAACTCCAGAGGAATGTGCCACTTTCCGTCTTGCAGCCATGGATCTCCGAGAAGCTTAACCACATTGTTGTGCTGGGCGTTGCTGCAAATGGTACCAAATAATTAGCAGGTCAACTGCAATGAGTGACAGCATTAAATGTTCATTTGTGTAGCAAAGTTACTTGTGTTTACCTGAATATATATATAAATATCTTTATTTAATGTATTGTACTCTTAAATTCTGCTGAGTATATGTATCTGACCTCAGCAAAAGTTAGTCTGTGACATTCTAACTGCAATAGCTTGAAGACAAATTATATTTTCTTATGTTCAGCCAGGCCCAGTTTACTGCATTCTGTTAAATGTGCTGATTACACTTTTAAGTCTTGTGGGTATCAATGCAGTATAGTTAGTGATTTATATCACAAGGCAACAAAACTGAGTTTAATTCTATTCTGTAGTGCTTCTAGAATCTCGGCGCTGATTTCAGCGCTAACGTTTATTTTCATGGAGCTTCAAGGGTTTAGTTATAAACATCACTTTTAGACAAAACTAAACTCGGCGCTCGGC
>JBBPCW010092968.1:0-13656 GCA_037974425.1 Phenacogrammus interruptus
CATCACAGAAATTCTAATGGTTTCTATTAAATAGCATTATGAACAATTAACTTTTTCCAGTGAAACTATTACAAAATTCCTTATTGTGGTGTGTTTGACACTTTTATTTTTTCTTAAATAATATTTGTTTGTATTATACTTGTTTGTACACAGTATATTTATTTAAGTTATGAGCAATTTTTTTGTATTTGTTGCAAAAATTTGGTCTGTTACGGGATGACATATAGTACTACAAAAAGCTTTGTTTTGTCTGGGTTTTTTTGTTTGTTTTTTTTTAGGGGGAGGGGGGGTGTGCTGGGATTGGGGCACCGTGTGGGAGTCTCGCCCGGGGAGCAATTCAGTGTAGAACCGCCACTGCCCATGACCACATAAAGAACCATTCATATGTAGAAATGGTCCATCATCTGGTTTAATGGTTCTTCTCCATGAGGGAAATCTTGATGCAAATGGTTCCAAAAAGAAACAAGTATACATAGATTGTTCTAAATAGCAGCAAATGGGTTCTACAAGGACATTTTGATTTAACATTTTGCTAACAGTGCTAGTAACATACCCTGCTGGTATCACTGCTATTCTGAGAATGATCCACCTGATACCTGTTCTACAATGATCCTGAAGTGATATTTTTTCCTGAAGTGATATTTTTCATGGATGGGGCACAGGGTTGCTGACAAATTGTGCAGCATCGGGGGGGCTACGATCAATAACTGTATATCAAAAAAGCACACCTATATGGTAGATTAACCTGAAACATGGAATGTATGAACAAGGTAGGTGCACCCAGCCAATCAACAGTACATCACTACAGAATGATCTCAGCTGGTGACCTAGTGGTTTGGGAGTTGCCCCTGCAATCAGAAGGTTTTGGTTCGAATTCCAATTGCAAGTGTGATCGCTGAGATACCATTGAGCTAAGTACCGTCCCCACATACTATTCTCCGGGAACTGGTGGCAGCCCCTGATTCACTTGGTGAATGGGTTAAAGAATTTCACATTGTGCAGACTGTGGTGTGTGTGGCTATAATGGGCCACTTTACTTTATCTCAGAAATATCATTGAGAAATACAGGCCTTATTGTGAAGCTACAGTTAGAACTACTAGTGTCAGTGATCCTAGTCCAGAAAGAATATGTAAATGTGTGAAAAGGACCTTTCAAGACCTTCCTTGAGGTTGGATGAAGAGGTGTGCAGCTCAGAACAAAAGATACACTGACAAGGCTTGCCCCTAAGCAACAGATGCTAAAATATATTAATAACAAATCAGCAGGTGTCGCAAACACACCTGCCTTCCCTTTCTGATTCGAGGAACATGATTTGTCTTTTCAGTGCTCTAGGCTAGTGTTTTGTTTTGGTGCCTGAAGTCTGAACGATTCTCCCTGACTGTTCTAGGCTGGACCGTCTAAATCTCATAGACATGCATGACATGTGAGGAGCTCTGTACCTGCCAAGGCACAACTAAGGCATGTGCAGCCCCGAAAGATTACAGATCATTGATCAGCACTAATTGCTATCCTCTGTGCATGTTTTAATGATGATCAGCACATTAGTATTAGCAATCAGAAGGGTAATTGGTGCAAACTGTATTAAGTATCTTTGATCTTCTTTTTAGTGGTAAAGAGTAGTTAAAAAATAACATACTAACATTATTATGTACCCTTGTACTCGACTGTGGGTTAAATGGCAAAAAGATGTTCCAGAATATAAGCCACACTAGCAATGGCAACAATAAATGATGTCCAAGTACAAGTAGCACAACAAGAAAAAAAAATCTTCTGCAGCACTTTCCTGTTTCATCAGCTATTTCGTCCAATACTGTAAGATATGACAATGTCAACATTATTTTATGTCAAAAAAGCAACTGACTACAAATGAACTAAAATTTTACCATAAAGTATCTTACTTGGAGCCAACATTAAAAATTAAAACTCTCTTCCTATCAAGCTACAGACAGCCACGCAAGTTAAAATGGATTCCTGTCTGGAACCACTGAACATTCTTGCCAATTCCATGGCATTTAAATGTAATATAATTTATACAGTATATTTTTTATTTATATATATATATATATATATATATATAAATATATATATATATATATATATGTATATACATATAAATAAAAATATACTGTATAAATTATATTATATTACATTATATTACATATACATATATATATATATGTATATGTACATGTATGTATATGCATTAGGGGTGTAACGGTACACAGATATCACGGTTCGGTACGTACCTCGGTTTTGGGGTCACGGTTTAGTACGGTTCATGATACAGCAACAAAAAGTTCTAAAGAATGAGGCGTGGTTTGTTTTCGTTTCTTTTAAATGAACAGCAGTGTATTAATCAGTAAACACACACTGTTGTTTATATTTTCATGAGAAGTGTTACACCAGTAGGTGGCAATATTGCACCACACTATGACCCAGGTTTATGATTTACTTGCGCTTTTTGGTACCTCTGTGATTCTGTATTACTTCAATCACATCTTCACCGTCGTACCGTGTATTCTCCGAAAGACATCGGCTGCGTCCAAAATCGCATACTTCCCTACTATATAGTATGCAAAAACAGTATGCGAGGCGAGTAAAATGGCCGAATTCATAGTATTCGAAAAACAGTAGGGGAGAAGTACCCGGATGACCTACTGCTTCCAGCCAAATTCTGTAGTAGGCATTCGATGGGCACTGCACTATCCCATAAGGCAGCGTGAGAGGTGGCATCATATTCGAAAAACGGAGACGCGGCTCTTTTCAAGTGTAAGTACCTTAAGGAAAACGTTAAATTACACTTGTGAGAAAATGCCCTCTGTAAAGGTAAAAATAACGCGCTGTTGTGGCGAGACATGACACGTGACAACATCAACACAGCGGATGTAGTACGTCCAAATTCCATTCATACTACCCTCATTCATACTATATAGAACATACTGTTTTAACGGTACAGCAGTACGTTCTAATTCAAATGTAGTACCTACTCAAGTAGTATGCAATTTCAGATGCAGCCATCATGTACCGAACTGTGACATATGTAACCCCCGTTCAGTACGAATACATGTAACGATGTGTGTGTGTACAGCTCTGGAAAAAAGAGACCACTGCAAAAGTATTCAGTTGCTCAGATTTTATCTTTTATAGGTGCAAGAATTAAAATGAACAGCTTTGCCTTCTTTAAAATTACACTTTAAAGAACAATGTTTTTATTTGGAAATTAGTCTGCTGACAATATTTCTCCAAATTTCCAAATAAAAACCAACACTCTTCATTGCAAGAGGAGAGTGTTGATTACAGCAGAGTTTTTTTTTTTTTATATATACTTTTCCTTATTAAATAAGATCTGATTCAGGTGATCAGTAATCAGTACCTCATGAAGCAGAATGAGGTGCTTGTGTAAGAATTTAACAGACACTGGCATAGAATGGTTGTCACTTATACAGATGCTGATTTAAAAAGAAATTGTAGTGGTCTCTTATTTTTTCCCAGAGCTGTATGTACTGTATATACATACATATATATACACACACACATATATATATATATATATATATTAGTGCTGGGCCGTTATCGGCGTTAATGTGCTGCGTTAATGTGTGACTCTTATCATGCGATAAAAAAAATATTGCCTTTAATTTATTCACAAAGTTGGGTTGGGAGCTGGGTCTATACTATGCAAGCTATTGTACTTTTGAAAGTTATTATTCTTTACCACTGTTCCAGTAACTATTTTGTAGTGTATGGTTGGCCCTTCCGTGGACAGAGTATAGAGTGGCTGACAAAATGTTCCTCAACAATCTATGTTCTCTAATTGTATGCCTACAAAGTATATCCATGTGTTAGGTGTATCTGATAAAATGGTCTGTCAGGCGAGGTTACGAGTTATATACACTTCATAAGCTGGTGGCTCAGTGTAGTTCATACTGTAATTATGACAGCTTGAGGACAATATATATGTTGTCCTCAAATATTTTTAATATATATGTTTATATATACGCATCAGTCAGATGCTGCTGGCTAACCATCATTAGCGCTACATCATTAGCAAACTACAATCAATGGTCCTTCAATGGCCCTTTGATCCACTGGCCCTTGTATTGTATGCAACACACACATACACATATGACCTCCTGATCTTCAGTTTGAGGGTTTTAGTAGCAGTCATGGCATTTAGGACACAAAATGCAAATTGTGATCAATGCATTCATAGTTCTTTTTTCACACCGAGACATTTAATCTTTGAAACCATGACCAGCAGCATGTAATTGTATGGTTTACCATTAAAGCATGAAGTGGGCATACATTAGGAGAACCCTGTAACTGTTGCTGCATGTTGGCTTGACTTGACTAGTGGCTCATATTTTGTTTCCCTGGGTGTATTTAGAGATTAAGCTTGCTTGGGAGTGAAAAAAGAAACAGCTAATAGATTCTTTATTAGCGTCTCTCACCATAAAGTGTTTGCCTCCAATTAATTAAGACTAAAAGATGAAAAATGACCTGCTCAGCAAATCATGCATCATAGCCGCCTTTATGAATAGAGCATGCTCCTCTCACTGCTTCCCTGAGCCAGACGACAAAATAAATCCATAGCCAGGGGCTACTCGTCCATGTATAATATGGGTGAAATTTACTGATTTGGATATTAAAATAGTAAGCCCACCATCAATGCACTCAACTCCAGTAGAGAATGGGGTGATGAATTAGCTGAACTAACGGAAAGTAATTGATTTGATACAAAAGCACAGAACAATTTGCAAACAAACTGCACAAAATGTGAGATATCTGAAAACGTTTTGAGAGTTTCTTCAGATCTGTTAGAAACAGTGCACCTCTTAATGCCTGAAGCTGAGTAATTCCTGGCCTTCGCGTTATAAATCCTCCTGTTCAGTTCATGCCATTATCTTTCCTTGTAAGGCACAGCAGGGTGTTTTTATCTGTTCCTCTCCCCTATCCTCTCAGATTGCATTGCAATTCAGTGGTCAGTCCTCCTCGCACCCTGCTTTGGTTCTGGGGTGTCTGTGTTTGCTCACAAAACCCTCAGGCTCCTGTTCTCACTCTCCCTCCTATCGACTTTCCTGCTACACTTTATTGTCAGTCAATCACTTGTAATGCCCTGGAGATGGACTTCAGCAGGTGTGTTGTGGCTCTGGTCGTTCCAAACCTCGATTTTGTTAGTCTTGATCTCATTTATATTTTTGGCTCTCCCTCTGTTCTCAAGAGGCCGGGCAGCCTTTTTTCAAATGTACTACAAGGTCGTCCAAGCAAGAATGACGAGGGTCCAAAAGAGCATGAATAATTAGCCTGTACCTATCATGTGGAATTTAGGGATATTTTAGTGTTAAATATGGTTTGATTTTGAGGTAGTGCTCTATAACTATGTATATACCAGCTGGCGGCCTGGTGGTTAGGGAGTTGTCCCTGTGGTCGGGAGGTTGTGGGTTCAAACCCCAGGAGTGCTAGAGGCACCACAGGGGTACGCATGAGCAAAGTACCGTCCCCACACACTGCTCCCCGGGCGCTTCACTTGGTGAATAGGTTAAATGCAGAGAAATATTTTCACACTGTGTGCTCTGCTGTGGTGTGTTCATGCATGAAACTTTTGATGTATATATTTGTAAATGGTTTCAGCAAACCACACGGTGCACCTATTTTGACAAACTTAATCTTAAAAATTAAAAGACTCATTTCTACACTATTTTCCTTGTGCTTTATTTGTTTACATCAGTCACAATTCAATTCTGTGTAACCATTTTCCAAACTTTTTAATCCCTTATAATTACCCAAATTGTTGTTTGTTACTGTACTCTAATGTCTAATATATGTTAATTAGATTTATTTGGATTGGCTGCCCTGTCTGTGTTGTATTTATTATGCAGTCCACACTGAATCATTAGCTAAGACATATGTTTACAAAGTTCAAACTTCAAAACTCAAATATTAATATGGCTGAGGATTTCCAGAATATAACAGTATTTTCACTTTGGCATAGATGTTTTTAGTTAGATGAAATACTTAAAAATGTAAAGGTGTAACAAATTGCCTCAAAGCGCCAGAAACGCCTCGGACCTTAGAGGGTTAACTTCATTTTAAATAAGCAGAGCTGTGGACAAAAGGGACTGATGTAAATATGGAAATATTTTAGTTTTTGTGGCATCACCAAAGGGTATATTGGGAAAAATGGACTTTTCAGCTAAATGTGCATACTTTCACTGTTAGAACAAAACTATGTATCTCCAGGTCTGGTGATAACTAGGAAGTACCAGCTGCCAAAATGTTATGAAGAAAGGACAAACAGACCTAAAGAAACAAACAAAAAAAAACATTGGGCAGAAAGTTGTTTTCCTTCTCCTGTATTTTTGGGGGCAGATGAGAGTTCGAACAGTGAAGGTATTTCTACTGTATGAACCAAGGAGGGAACAGTAGAGTCTGAAACAGTGCTTATGTACTACACCACCTCTTATTTACAACATTTTTATTTCCATGATATTGGCCCTAAAACCATCGTTGTTTGGACACATTATTTTTGTAAAATTGGTATAGAACCATCTATGTTCTTCAAAAGGTTTCTGTACCCTTGCAATTACAAGTGTTCATCCATTGGTCCTCTGAAATGTTCTTTAGGGGACATTCAATATGGTATTATTCCGAAAACCCTTGTAGGCACCTTAACATCATATGGTTTAGATTAGGATTACATCTTATGTCTGAATTATGATTTGCCAGAGGAATGCCGGTGGGAAATTAAGGCCCATAAGAGTGGTAGGGGCTGTAGAGAAAACGCATGTGGTGGCTGGACATGCTGATTGCATTTTATTATGCGTAACAGATCCACTATCCAGATCTAATGGATTTACATGCTCTAGAATGAAATGATCTCTGAGCTTAGCACAGCTCTCAATTGCACTCTGGGAATATCTGACTATGGTAAGAAGCTAGGCGGCAAAGAGCAGTCATCCTGAAAATGAGATCAAGATGGAGACGAGCAAACTGCTTACAACGGTGAAAAAGGATAGTGGGAGACGTGCCTTTGGGTTGTCGGGCTACTGGAGCCTAGAGCTCTTTCAAACACCACCAACTGCTGAGAGCACTCCTGGGTCGCTGTCCATTGTGCTGAAATACAGTCTGTCCACCAACCAGCAAAGACACCATGTGGACAAAAGTGTTGGGACTTACTTCCAGTGAAGGGCAATTTTAATGTGTCAGCATACCAAGACATTCTGGGCAATGGCGTGGTTCCAACTTTGTGGATACAGTTCAGTGAAGCCCCTTTTCTATTCCAGCATGACTGTGCCATATTGCACAAAACAAGAATGAGTTTTGGTGTGGAAGAACTTGACTGATCCACACAGAGTTGTTGGATGGGGTTGAACTCAACCCCATCCAACAACTTGGACAAATTTCCACAGAAACACTCCAGATATCTTGTGGAAAGCTTTCCAAAAAGAATAAAACCAGTTTCAGCTGCACAGGGAGGACCACATAGTAAAGTCTATGTATTTGAATACAATGTCATTAATATTCCTGTCTGTGTAATAATCAGGCGTCCCAATACTTTTGTTCACATATTATACTTGATAACCAAGTGTTTTGGCTTTTTTGCGTCCTTTTTGAGTAAAAGGACACGTAGCTTCTAATAATAAGCAATAAATAAATAAACAGCCAGTGAAGAAGTCGCAGCCGGTTATTTATAGCCGCGCGCCCACAGAGGAATTGCCTCGAGGCAGGTAAAGGGTTAAACACTTTTCTTTTTCTCTCGAGCCCGGACTCCGTTTTCTAGCTGGTCTCACTTTAATTGTATGCGTGGCTGACATTGGTCCTGCCTACGTCTCCTGCCTGCAGATGAGAGAGTGGTGCTGGAGGAGGCACCGTTGCTGTTTGGTGTGCGCGGAGAGATGTAAGGCGGCTCGAAAGCTTTAAACTCGTCCCTATAAAACGTTCGGCCAGATATGTCGTGCCCACTTTCCCCGCGACGCGCGGTGCCGCGGGGGTCTCTTTCGCGCGCGCTTCGTCTCGAGGATGTACAGCTCGCGGGGACTCAATTTCTCAGCAAATCCGGCGTCGCTGAGGATGGGCGCGCACGCGTCTCGAGCACTTGCTGAAAGTAAGCCGCGTTCCTCTCGACGCACCTGGGAAGGGCAGGGCACCGGCACGGGTGGGATCATGAGATGCTGAAATCACAATACCAGGGAGTTAAATTCTAATAATTATAATAATAATAATATTACCAGTAATACTACTAATAAGGAAACATCGTGCAGAGGAAGAGAGGCTGCAGTTTGTTGGAACTACAAGCGAGGAAGGAGCTGGAAAGACTAAGGGAGGCGTTGATTTTTACGCACTGTGCTGCCAAGTCCGAGCCTGACTGGATGCGATCCCTCGCTGCTGTGCTCTCTCCGCTGGAGTTTGGACCGATAACACTTTTGAAGGGGCTTTAACGCGCTCTCCTAATTCTGCGTGACCAGGATCATTAGGAGCATCGCAACTTCTTGGAGGAAAGGTAAACCTCTCAATTTCTCTACTACACGCCTTGCTTTTAGTTGGGGGTTGATGGTTGGGAGTGGTATGAGAAAGAAACTCTCATGCTTTCTTTCTTTCTTTCTTTAATATTTGACTTGCTTATGTTGACACAAAATGGCACAGCACGTGGATTCCTCGAAATTGGAGGAGAATATAAAATCGCTGGGTGGTAGAGGAAAAAAATATGGTGGAGGGACGAAGTTAAAACGCTGAGTAATGGTCAGAGATGCTGCAGCAGGATAGAGCGGTTCCTAAAGCCACTACGAACCTGGGAGCTAATAGCCAAGTTCTTTTGCCCCGACTCCACTTTTGCTCCTCCAGCGCCACGGAGCGAGAGCTTTGCTGAAAGCTTTCTAGCCCTGTTAGTCGACCTGAGCTTCTGGGAAATGTTGGCCACTGCGACCTTCTGTTGTGGTTGCATCTCCTCCTCAAAGAGTGTAGATCAGGATTCTTGAGGGAGAAGATGTGGTTCTTGGAGTGGAGATCACAGTTAGACTGAACATCACTGCTGCTCTCACATGTCTGGACCTTAAGGAAGGTCAGTGAATAGTAAGTAAGTGGAGTGAGCGTGGTCAAGGAAGGACACCGAGGTCAGGAACAGAAGTGTCTTTGAGCTCAACAAATCCATTTTTGATCAGTCTGTAATAGTCAAGTGCCAAATTAATAGAACTGTTTATAGTCTAAATAATATGGGACATATTGACAGATTCCTATTGGTAGATTGTTCCCTTCTTGATATGGCACCTGTCTCTCTCCGTTTTGTTTCAAAGAAAGGAGAGAGGAAGGGGGCGGGGGTTGGTTTGAATGTCAGGCTGCAGTGCTAAAAATGTCTTATTTTTCACCACAGGTAGGGGGCCACGGTGCGCCTGCAGTCGTGCGTGTCTGCTCTGGCTTGTTCCAGGAGCCTTGTAACAAAAATCCTCTGAAAGGTGCAGGTGGTTGTCTGATAGCCAATCTTTCTTCACTTGTTAGTGAAGAAAAATGTTTCTCCTTTTTAGTCCCTCACTGAGCCTGACATGCTTGGGCCAGACTAATCTGTGTTAAATGCTAATATCAACACAAGACGATGCCATGAATGAGAACTCTGCTGAAAGGAGGAGATTCTGTCCTGGTTATCAATCTAAGCTTCGTCTGTGTTGGTTAATGATCTAGAAACCCCGTAAACCCTTGCCATTGTTATTGTTTGCTCTCATTCGTAATCTTTTACACTCTAAAAAGCTTTAAAGTATTAGCTGGTTTCATCCGTGTGACTTTGATGTCTCATTATTATTTAATAATTTCTTTATACTTCGATACTTATGTTATAATTGTGCTGTCTGGTGTAGTCCTAAGCAGCTTTACATATAACAGACAAGACATTGCAAGATGAAGGCTGTACCCATAATTTGGCTCAAGAATCAGGATTGAGCACTAGGTATCAGATTTAAAGTTCCATTCCATCCCATCATTGGCATGGTGCTGCTTTTACTTGGCATACTGTAAAAACCCACTGAAGTGTAACTTGGAACAATCCACCATAAACCAGTAATGGAGGCAAGTACAGACCATCTGCTCTAAGATGGTGTCATTTAACCATGACTGTTGGTCTGAGTGGGCCGTCTGGTCTTTTAGCAGCAAAAAGGGGAACATTACCACAATTATCTCCATTTTATCATGTTGCACCCGAACACTGTCTGGAGTGGAAAGTGATTTTGGATTAGATGGACTTGAAAGACGACACACTGTTTTTAGCCAGTGTTTCTCGAGCTTTTGCGGGTGTCAAATGAACAGCTGAAACACTCACAGGGCCGCAAATGGCACTCTCAAGCAGTTATTAAGTAAATATTGAACCCAATGAAAGAATTTACTAGAATTCAGAGTTGTGGATCATGTGCCCCCTCCATCAGAATGACTAATGGTTTAAAAAGCCTGTAGACTTTCTCAGCAATATTGTATGCCAACTTATACTGTTATCAATCAGCCATCTGGCAGCAAAATGTGTGAATTTATAGTTATACTACACTTTATGTTTGGTGCCTGGGCCATATATCCAAACCTTGTTATTTAACATTATTTGAGAGTGTAGCCTTAATTTATTAAGTCCCAACTGGCTGTTTTTTGCAGGACATTTACCAGTTGGTGTAATATAAACCCAAAAAGGTGAAAAATAAACCCAAAAAGAATCCAGACCCCCCTTTCAAAATATTTTAAATTGCCCCCATTGCAGAACAGAAGTTTAACTGCACATGCGCAGCTTACATAACCTCCACAGAAAAGCACTTGGAAAATAACAGGTAGCCATGTATGGCCTAACTCATTAAATCACACAGACCTGTATATGAGTTCACTCCTGAGTTCTTCACATTCTAACTACTCATAGTTACCAAATAGTTCATAGTCCTGGATAGTAAGTATTAAGTTCCATTTATTTAGCACATTATCATACACAAAAGGCAATTCAGTGTGCTTTACAGAAATAGATATATATTAAATAAGAATAAATAAAAATAAAATAGAATAAGACAATGGGACGGACAGAAGAAGAATACATCAAAGAAAACTGAAAGTGCAATACTAATGCAAATATTGAAAAGAAGGCGGCGGAGAATAGTGTAGTTTTAATCAGCTTTTTAAAGCTCCAGTTGGTGCAGATCTGATATGGATGGGCAGTTTGTTTCAACAGCAAGCTGCATGATGACTAAATGCCATTTCACCATGTTTAGTTTCAGATCTTCTCACCACTAACTGGCCAGCTAACAGGAATAAATACTTCAGAGATGTATGTAGGACCCAAACCATCGAGTGACTTGATGAATAGCATATCAGTTGCTGACTGTATCGGTATTTCAGAAGGATTTGTAGGAGCTTTGCCCTTTCCTTCACACCTGAACCTAGGTTATGATACAGATTTGGATGTTAAACGTTTAGGCTTTGGGTTTAAGATACCAAGTGCAAAGTACAAACAATTCTTGCTCTGTACTATACCAATTTGAGGTACTTGTGAGGTTGTGTTGTAAGTGTAGCTGTAAGTTCTAGGCTATTTTATAACAAAATCAATTCTGAGGTTCCAAAATCCAGATTGCCTCGATGCCTTGCGTGCATTTTTATTTTTTTTTACCACTAGACAGAAGTTCTAAAAATCAACTCCAAGTAAAAGATTTCAGATTTTCAGGGTAGCTTTTTTCTTTGTTACCTTCCTGTGCCATCCATCATGCACAGAGCAACCTGCCAACAGGTCCGCGCAGGAAATCCGACAAGGTGCACCTTTCTCGAGATGTAACAGTTCTGCTGACCTTTTCAAATGGCCTGTCATATTTTGTGGGATGTGGTGCGATTACACGCTTCAGTCGGAGTCGAGGATGAACAGGGGAGAGTCTGGATGAAAGTGGGGCTGCGATATGATTGGGGTGGGAGAGAGGGAGTGTGTTAAATAGCAAGGAGGTCCCCCTTCTTGGGGTGCATATTTGTGCATTAACGAAAGCTAGTGATGAGTGGGGTCTGTATCTGTAATTACTCTGAGCCTTTCGTCACGGCACAGCTGCTAAATCACCCTTTATGTACAGCGCACAGCCAGGGGTGGGGCTTTAAAAGTGAACGAAGTTGTCCCATGATATACATTTTTCTCTGGTAAAATACTATGATAAAGCAAAAACACAAACAACACAAACAGACTTAAAATGCATGAAACATCTATAAGTAAACATTGATGTAGAGTTTACATATACTCTGCACTCTGTACATATATACATAAATACTCATTTAGGTTTACATATACTTAAATGTACATGCATATCTTTCAATATTTATAGTTCTGGACTATTTAAAGTTGTATACTGTACTGTTGTGTTACTTTTTATACCGCCTGCTTTCTGTCCTGACAATGCAAATTTCCCACTTGTGGGACTAATAAAGGTTTATCTTATCTTAAACATGCACTCAAACAGTTTTAACAAACTTAACAGGAAGCATAACATATAATTTATTATTATTTTATTTAGCATTTTTTGCACACAATGTTATTTCAGAACGGGAAACAGGCTGTTATTATTGTTGCCTAGCAAGTGGGAAAATCCTTCTGAAGATACATCATTTCTATTTGCGTCTGCCTGTCTCTGCACTGTCATTTAGCAAGAATATTGAGTTTTACTTTTACGAAGTAATTTTAGTACAAAGGAAGCGTGGGCTCATTAACTTCATTAATGCAAGCTTAAATATCAGCTGACACCATGTTATTACTCAGAAAATGGTATTGATTTCATGAGTGCTACCTTGTGCACAGCTACGCCTACCCTTCTTTCTCCCCTCCCTCCCTCCCTCCCTGCCTCCCTCCATTCCAAAGTGTTCCACTCCACTGGCCGCCACTCCACAAGCACACTTGGCGTGACTCTCCACTGTTGACTTTCAGCCATGGAGCCACCAATCAGCAGGCGCATAATTTTCCAATTGATCCCTAACTATTAGAAAGCGGGAGTGTGATGTGAGCCAGCCTCCCCACTCTTGCGCAAACAGAAACAGAAAGATGCATAATTTGAGTGAATAGGAGGTAGAGGAGGGTAGAGATGCACGTCGATAATCTGTATTTCACACCATAGCAAAATCAATGGCATTTGGATGGGTGTTGGGGGACATTGCTTAAACCTGCTGGTCTTTTAGGCTAATGAGCTTAGCCCAGGGTTTTGTCACAGCAGTCGGTAGGCCTTCACTTCACATTTGGAGCATCTTGAGGCTTTACTGAGTCACCATCCCCTCCCAGCGGAGTGTTAGAATAAGTAAATACTGCAACAGAAAACCATCTTGCAAAGTATCTAACTATGGAAATTGCTGAATAAGACGCACATAGGAAGGCTGCAGGGTTTGCGTGCAGTCCTTGATCAGTTATTATTAGAAAAGTATTATTAGAAGAAAAAATGAGTGCTTTTTTGGCTAGGAATGAGGACATTGTAGGCATTGTAGGTGGGGATTTAAATACATTAATTTTATGATAGAATTATATGATTATTTGATTCCTGGTTATTGAGCCCAGTTTCTCTAGGCAGGTAGGATGGCCATCTCTTTCCCAACATTACTCAGTGTTCTCTCCAGTCACTTTGTATGTCTGCTAGCCTTTACCCTCCTAGCATCTTAGCAACATGTAGGAGGAATATAAGAGTAAGCCT
>JBBPCW010093364.1:0-17645 GCA_037974425.1 Phenacogrammus interruptus
ATAATAATAATAATAATAATAATAATAATAATAATAATAATAATAATAATAATAATAATATTCAGCCACTCACACTTTGGTGTTTCAGCTGTAATACACAATGCATCAATCAAAGAGAGTGTTGTTTTTTTATGCAAACATTTGTAAAAGCAATCACACTTTGCATTTACTTAAGGAAATGCAATTTAGTTTGGAAAGGCAATTTAGCTAGCTACTGCTAGCTAGTGCTATGCCTTTTTTTATAGATATGCTATAAAAATATATTTAGGAATTGTTCACTCCAAAACCATGATTCCTCTATTAACTGGAGGGTTTGAAATATTTATATGCTGTGACTACAGCCAAAGGAGACCAAAAATAAATGTAATTATCGCTGAATTATGTACATTTAGTGACCTATTCATTCTAAAGAAGGTGTAATTTGTGTGCATGTAAAGGCTCATAAGTAGGATGGATGCTGGGTTATGCAGTAAGTTTAGTGGCATTTATGTAATAACATATTTACTCAATTCATAATTCATAACATTTAAGCAAAAACTGAAAGAGTTTTCATTAAAGTGAGGATTCTCAGTGTTGTTAAAGGGTCACCAATATCTTAGTTAGCTCAGAGTGTATTTGAGGCTGAAGCATGGATAGGACGACTGTGGTACAAGATTGTGGTAAAGTACAAATGAAGTTTTACTAATTTTGATTAACAAACATGTTTAGGTGGAATTGGAACAGGTATGGGCCTGGGGCCTCAGCAGGCTGCCAAACAAAGAGGAGGTCAGTGAATTACTTCTTTTAAACATTAGTAGTTCACATTAGTTCTTTCATTCCAACACTATCGGACATACACTATGTGGACAAAAATATTGGGAAACCTGACCATTAGACCAACAGAGATTTTAATAACACTGCATTCAAATACACAGACTTTAATATGAAGCTATAAAACCTTCCACTCTTTCTTGGAAGTCTTTCCACAAGATGTTTTTGTTTCTATGGGAATTTGAGCCCATTCATTCTGCAGAGACACTGATGTTGGATGAGAAGGTTTGGCTCACAATCTCCATTCCAGTTAATCTCAATAGTGCTGGATGGGGTTGATGTCAGGACCAGTCTAGTTCCTCCACACAAACTCATCCACCCATGTCTTTATGGACCTTGCTTTGTCCACTTGTACACAGTTTTGCTGGAATAGAAAACCTTCTTCCCCAAACTGTGTCCGCAAAATTGGAAGCATGGCGTCATCCAAAATGTCTTGATATGATGAAGCATTAAGATTGTCCTTCATTAGAAGTAAGGGGCCACCTGAATTCAATAATTAAGAGGTGTGTCCCAATAAATTTGTCCATGTAGTCTGTCCCAATACATTTGTACATAAAGTGTACTGTATGTAACTGACGGTATACGTATTTAATTTAAAGAGGTGCTTTTTTTCTATTGGAGCCATAGTTTTGATGTGTCTCCCATATGGGGTGGGAAGGGGTGGACTGGGGTCTCCATGTACCCAGTGGCCTCATAGATGATGATTAGAAAGACTGATGTTTAGATCAAGGGCTATTGCCTATTTTTATTTTTGAAAACATTTACGGCTGTAGCCACCCCATGCCCAGGCCTAGTAACACCTCAGTGTCCCTCATATGCATTATATAATGAATCACAATACTGCTCTTCTAACTGTAGGCTATGGGAATGGATACGGCTACAAAGCTCATTCCTTTGGAGGTGAGTTTAATAATAATTGTATAACACATAATACATGTTGTACAGTGTACTAGATAGTTTCAATCTTTCATTCTTATTTAAAAAAATATGTTGAAATCATAAATTAACATTATGCTAATACTGTTTTTTGATGGCTGATTTCTAGATATACATTTTAGTAGAACTATTAGAATTATTGGAATATTTTTATATATTTTTTTATTGGAGGTTCTCAACATTACTTTTATAGAACTTCATTTTTTCAGTATTCATTTTATTATAACATCTTTTTAATGATAACTTCATTCCAAATAATTGTTTTACCACTTGTTTTACCACAATTTTTTATTAAAATTTAATTCTTGTTGTTAATCATATCACTTCACTCTGGATTTGAATTTATATTAAGTTTTGTATAAACATACCTCATTTTAATGAATATCATTCTTATCATTCTCATCTTATCTTTAATTCATTTTTATAAAACTTTCTCGTTGATTAACATTGAATCATTGTTTATATTGTTTTAATTCATTTCATTCGGTATATCATTTTGGTGGATATTTAACATTTGGATTTGGGAAATTAATTTATTATACCTTACGTCATGTTTAATTTTTTATTTAAAGGGTATAGAAATGGGCAGGTTGCCAGTCCGCAAGCAGGAGCTGGTGCAGGTAAGCTTACTATGTTTTGTCTTTTCTACAGAGGTAAAGAGAATGCGCTACTTTCTGTTAACTAGGTCATTTTTGTTGAGTGTCTGTTAAATTCTGGGATGTTGTTTTACTTTTGTAGGTGGATACTCAAATGGGGCAAAAGCTGCCAAATCTGGTAAAAGCTAACATGTGGTTTTATCTTTTTTGCTAAGAAGTTGCTTTAAAAATGAACAGGATTCCTGTATCTTTAAACATTTCACATATACCTTTCAGGTTTTGGAGCGGGATCTGCAATTCAAAATGGAGCTAAACCCAATGGTAATTGCAATTGAAATTTAAATGTAAATTAAAAATTTTGACTTATTTCATAGAAAGATTATTGTTAACCAAATACAGAAGTGTTTTTACCAGGATGGCGCTAGGTGGTTCATACAGTCTCCCAGGCATTTACTAGGGTGTTGCTTTGATTATTTTAATTAGGGGAGCTGAATTGAACGTTAATTTTGGTCAATTAATCACAGAAAAAATTATATGGTAAAAATGTTAACACTAACTTAATCGTATGTCGGAATGGGACATACAGTTGGGTGTGACTTGAACCCCCACTTTGCTATGGGGGTGATACCCATAGCATAGTGGGGGTGTTATTATAGTGCTACCTCTAGGTTATAATTGTTTCTTGAGATGCCTTGTATGCATGGGTGCCTCAGCCATTGTGTTCATTAGTTTTGTTCCCCCAGTCACTTATCCACCAGGCGATTTGTACGAGTGAAACATGCGAGACACTCAGTACAGCTGTAAACACTTTTACAGCAAATAATGTGTGTGTGATTAATTTAGATTAATTAATCAGAGTGCTTGTAATTAATTAGATTATTTTTTAAGTTCTCAAACCCTCTATTTTAAATTTAAGTGGGGTGCATAGGAAAATAAATTAAAAACATATTTTGGTTTCTAAAGCAAAAATATAAACAAATGTGTCAGTATCTTGAAAACAACACAACTATAAACCATGATGTGCAAATAAGAAATGTAAGTAGAAAATGAATATAAAGCAAATAACAATACTGCAATCACTAATAATGTCATATTTCACGCCTGCCACCCATAACTGTTCAATGCTGATTAAGCACAGGGTCACAGTTAATTTAGAAATATATAATGGAAAGGAAAGACAGTTATTTTTAGTTATATATAAATATTTAAATATAGAAATATATTTATTTACTTAAGGAGTAATTGAACTTGATCTTCAGATGCATTTTCTTGTTACTTCAGGACAAGTTGGAGGTGTTGGTTCTCTGAATGGCCAAGGAGCTCCACAAGGTAAAATTGCAAAATCCTTTATATTTTAATTACGTTTTAATTGCAACTGTTACCTGCACAGTTTGTTAAAAACATAAATATCATTTCTCAGGGTATGGAGGAGCCAAAGGACCTAAGCCAGGTAAATATGCTGAAAGTAGCGTTTAATATACTTTTTGTCATGATATGTCATATTCTGATACTTTTTACGTTTTCATTCATCAGTATTCCCTCACTACAATACTCAGCTAATGCTAAAACATTAAGAACTCTGATTGCTACCATAATCACTTACACAGAGACTAAGAAATAGAGGCAGGATATTTGATGTCCTAGCAGGTGTGTTAGCTGTTTAGCTTAATTTAACAAAAAAATAAGACTTTCAAACTTTGTCATCTTCAAGATACATTATCAGGAGGTGGGTTTTCTGTTGCTTAATCTGGACAAATCTCATTCTAAAAATTTAAAACCTGCAAGTTTACAACAGAAATGGGGTTGATTTTGGCTGATTTGGAACGCTTGAACGTCTTGAACAATTCTGACTCAGTATGTTTATATAGAACAGTGCGCTACACACCAAACCCAATCCATACAACAGCTTAACGATTGATTTATGCAGATTTTTTTAAACAATTAGTGGCTAAATTTTACAGCTTAAGTCGTTGTCTTTCACAGGATATGGAACTTATCCCAGTGGGGGCAGCAAAGCACCCAAACCAGGTAAACTATGTCTTATAATACACAGCTAGGCATATTATCTGTATAGGTCAGTAAAACTGATAAAATTACTCAATACTGTGTGCATGGTTTCCTTCCCAGGATACGGTGCTGTTGCTGGAACTGGTTCAAGCAATGGACAAGGACCCAGGCCCAATGGTAAGCTACCAGGACTCCATCTGATAAACAGTACAACAACACTTCATTTCAGTGAAGCAGCTTTATTTATCAGTGGATGACTCTGTTATCAGGATATGGTGGCTATCCCAATACAGGAGGTGTTAAGGGACCACAACCAGGTAAATGGCTTTTATTTATAGTTTTGAAAAAGTGACCAATATGAACAAAATTTCATATTGTTGCTGTTTGGTGTTATTACATATCTGGCATATGGTGGTACATGGGATAAATATATACCTGTAGTGGTAAATACGTTGGAAAAGAACAAAATGTGGTGAACAGTGATTAATAATATCAAGATTTTAAAACGATTGCCAAAAAATACCATATTCAAGATTGTTCCCTGTGCAGGGTGTGTTAACTTAACCCACCAGATACTAGCCAGCAGAGCGTTTTGTTTAAGTTGCAGATAGTATTCTCCTCTAAGCGTGTTGAAGCTGTTAGTGGCAGATTGAAACGATAGGTAGAGCTTTACATACTTGCCTTCACCCTGTGATCTGAGGAGTCCTACCTAGCAATTGGTCCTTAATGTTGGGAGAATTTGGGAAAACTGATGCAGATTAGGCAGCTCAGTTGTCCATCTAATATGCTGTCTTTCACAGGATATGGTGCCTATCTCGGTGGAGGTGCCAAAGCACCAAAACCAGGTAAACCCTCTGTCTTGAACAATTCTGGCTCAGTATGTTTCTCTAGAACAGTGCACTACACACCAAACTCACTCTCTACTACATCTTAACAATTGACTCTTGCAACGCCTTTGAAACAATCAGTGGCTATACATTTTACAGCTTAAGTCACTGTCTCTCACAGGATATGGAACTTATCCCAGTGGGGGCAGCAAAGCACCCAAACCAGGTAAACTTTCTTATAATACGCTGCTAGGCATGTTATCTGTATAGGTCAGTAAAACTGATAAAGGTACTGATATTGGTTACTCAGCAAAACCAATGTGTGCATGGTTTCCTTCCCAGGATACGGTGCTGTTGCTGGAACTGGTTCAAGCAATGGACAAGGAGCCAGGCCCAATGGTAAGCTACCGGGACTCCATCTGATAAAGTGGAATAAATCAGTGGTTGAGATGTGAACAAAGCCATTCAGAGTGCTGAGAAATGGTTCTTTTGGGAGAAACAGACATTCTGATTTCCTTACAGTCGAGATGAATGGAACCAAGAGTCATAATGTCTACAACACAAATACAGCCATTTTATTTACAAATACAGCCATTTTAGTTACTATTATTTACTATAGCTATTATTTACTATTATTTACTGTATTACCCACTAGTAAACCTACACATGTCTCCTAAGCTTTTACCAGTAATACTTTTAATAATAAAATAATGGTGAATGGATTTAAATGATTGGAATTAGACATTTGAATATAATTGGAATTGGAACAGGCCCATCTCAGGTAGACATTTCATATGGTGTTTCTTTTCAGAATATGGAACTTATCCCAATGGAGGCGCTAAAGCACCTAAACCAGGTATACCCTCTCTCTCACTCTCTCTGATAAGTGATTACAGTCAGGGATTACAGTGATCTGTATAGGTTATGCTTATAAATGTCTAATATGTCGTTCGAAGAATAAATGTGTGTGATGTCCTACCCAGGATATGGCACTGTTGCTGGAACTGGAGCAAATGATGGACAAAGAGCCAAGCTTAATGGTGAGTTGTCAGGATCAAATCAGCATTTTGATTCCATCATACATAAAAAGATTTTACTGCTTGGGTTATATACATTGAAGTGCTGACAATGGTTTTCTTCAGACAAAACCCTTTCTTACATTGGTTGCAATTGTTTTTGCTTTTCAAAATCTGGTTCCCAGGTTATGGTGTCCCTGCTGGTGTACCTAAAGTTGCTAAACCTGGTAAATTCTGCTTCATGTGTATGCTGTTCATCACACACGTTTCAGTTTTGTTCTTCATATATCTCAGCACTGACCCAACAGTAGCCTTTTTCTGCAGGGCCCCGAATGGCCTGTAATGGAAATCAACTCAGTCATTCATTAGTATTCATTAGAATTATCAAAGAAAAATATTTTTCCTTATAACTAATAACTAGGACAATTCTCATTACTCTCTGTGTGAAACGTGACACTGCTAGAGAGCAATTAGGAGTGAAAATGAAGGAGAAATCTTGCTGTTAAAACAATTCACACCTTTTCAGAGACCTAACAAACAGTATAACTGATACCAAAGGATCATCTACAACTGACACAATAAAATTAGCAGTTAAATGCAGTAAAATACTCTGCTTCTAGTTTGTTAATCATACACATTTTAGCAGACATATATTCCACATTATTAGGGGTAAGCAATGCATAATTCAACAGAGCGACTTCCTCCAATACAGGCAGGATTATTTTTTAGTCAAACAAAGCTATCAAATGAACTGATAACACTTAAAGAGTGCATTACACCACCTCACTATCAACAACTTCTTATCACTTGTGGAAACTTTTGGGTCTGTTAGTCCTGGGATTATTTCAATAGCCCTATATTATTTCAATTGTTATTTTTTCAATAACAATTGAAATTTTGATCATGTGTCTTTTTTATGTTCATTGAATCGTTGTATGTTGCATGACTTCTGTCACTGTCTCGCCTGCTACCGTTTCAATTGTGGGTTAAACTCTTGGTTTGTGCATGCCATGTTTTTGCCCTAATGCATTTGCAGGGCACTTAGGAACAATTGCATCTTTGATAGTTTGCAGTAATAAGACTTTGATTCCTAGGATATGGCCCTGTCACAAATGGGAATGAGAAAGGCTCTACAGGGGCAAGCCTCGGCCCTGAGGCACCAAGGGTTCCAGTCGTGCCAACATACACCAAGGGAGTTGTGTCACCGGCTGAACCTGAGCCTACCAGAGGAGTACATTCAGCGGCTGAATCTAATCTAGGAGTTCCATCATTGGTAGCAACTGGGAAGGGTCCAAAATCTGAGGTACAGGGTCAAGTCCCTTCGATTCTGCAAGGCAAAGGTCCAAAACCAGTGGGAACTCAGCTTGCTTCTGCCATCCCCCAGCAGATAGTCCCACAACAAGTTCCAGTGCTTCCACAGAGTAAAGGTCCCAAACCAGCCTCTGGACAGTTTCCAGTAGCTTCCCAGCCTCTTGCTTCTCAGGGAAAAGCTCCCAAGCCGGAATATCCAGGTCAGGTATTCCCATTTATTCCCCAGGGACAAGCTCCAAAACCAGAGAAGCAACAGCAAGTTTTTTCACACGCTAATGCTCAGCACCCTGTTGCTCCTGGATTACTTCCAGCAATGCCTCAGTCCAAAGCTTCCCAATCTTTCATTCCACAAACAAAAGGTCCAAAGCCAGTGGCAGCAGATGTATTACCTCGACAGCCAGAGGGTCTTCCACCAGCTCCAGAACCAACTCATGCCATGACTCAACTAAAAGGCCCCAAAGCAGCAAACTCTGGTAAATGCTTGCAGTCTTGTGGATCATTGATAAGTTCTTCATGACCAATATGATAAATGTTAAATGTATAATGAATATGCATTTCTGGTGAATTTAACCATCTTTACTGAAACTTTTTTCATTTTTGATGACATTTTAACAAATGTCTAGAATGCATTTCATCAAGAAAATGTGCTCTACTGCTGAGACACTGTAAAAGGGGCAAACATTTGACCTTTGGCTTGATTTGAATACACAAGCTGTAGTGATTAGAGAAGACATGTCAAACTACTCTCTAGGTCTCTCACTTACTCTCTTTGCATAACCAATCAAATGAGACACTGTCCAAGAAGTGGCATGTACTCAAACTTGCACAGAAAAAGAGGCACCCACATTTGGTTTGTTAATTAAATTTACTGTAGCATGAATACGAGCTCATTTTTTCAGTGTGTGTGCCTGGAAATGGGTGGGCCACGGAGAGACAGAGTAAACAAATGCTGCAGTTGCTATCGAGCAAAAATGTGTGGCTCACTTAAACTGTCAAATTAATGCACTTCTTAGTTTATACACATTTTTTATCCACAGAAGCAATGTTTTGTTTTGTCTGAGCTGGGTAACAGCTTTCTGGCTAACTAACAGCAACCTCAGAGCTAAAACAGTTTTTTTTTTAAATAAACCAGCACTTTATTGTCATAAAGGCTGTTTATGAGCAGATACTGACTCATTTCTATCAAGGGTCTGTGGACACAGCTCTCCTAAAGCCTGTCTCTTTAGCCAGAATAGTGCCAATCTGTCAAAAACTATAGGAGGAGAAGCAGCACCAATATTCAGTCAATATCATGTTTCACTGACCCTTCCACCACTGTTACAGAAACTTAAACATGACATTTCTGTACAGTTCATATTTTTACATCTTTCCGCTGTATATTAAAGTTCTAAACTGTATATTAGAATGGTCAGATTTAACTTTTTTTTTTTTTTTTACTTTATTGAATTGTTTTAATCTGATTTTATACTCTGTGACCCTTAGAGTTGGCAGGCCAAGGGCAACCTAAAGGGCAGGGAGCAAAGCCTGGTAAGAATTTCGTAACCAGTAATTTACCATCAACGACAATCAATTATGCAAGTTATGCCATTTTTTAATGATCCTTGAAATTAATATTATGTAGATTGTGGACCTGGCGGAGTTTCTGGACAATGGACTAAGCTGCCCAGTCCTGGTAAACTATGCTTGTTGCTTGTGTTCTTGTGAAAATATGTTATATGTCTGTGGGTTTTTTTTACCATCTAACATTTTTTAATGTCTTTTTTAATAGCCTGCATGAATCTGAAGAGTACTGATATATAAAACCAGGTCTAGAACTTGGATCAGCAATCAGATTTGATAAACACGGTCCTTTACCTTTCCATTGTCTTCGTGTTGCAGAATGTTTAAAGAGCATGTCGTTGTATGTGTTGTTCATTTTAACAGACTTTGCACAGACTTCGAAGGGCTGTATTTGCTAAATAGCAGGGATTCATCTGACAAAGTAGGACTTCAGGTTAGCTCTTGAAGGCCTGACCAATGGGAGAGCTTGCTTAGCTTTTGTTTAATATAAGAAACTATATCTATTGATTCCAATCCAAACATAATACTGAAATACGACAGGTTGTTTAAACACAAACATTATTATACTGGATAAAAAATAAACTGTAACAACTATTAGACGCTCTTTGAACTTCCAAAGATTATTGGAAGAAACATAAAAGGCTAATTGTAGAGGTCATTTTCAAACTAAAAAGCCTTGCACTGAGTGTTTTTAAGCATGCACAATGTGCAAGCGCCCTTGCAAACATAGTAGATACAGCCCTTCTGGTTCTATCATTAATGCAGCTTGGCAGAACACTATGTGAAGACAAAACCTTGGAATGGTTCTGCAATATTTTGGATTTACACATTTTACACCAATGTAGTCAATCAGCCAAGACATTTATTCCCCAAATTTTGTTTCTTTAAAATGCTACTGTTGCTAACAAACACCAGAAGCCCAAACATCTCTGAACTCACTCAAACTTCATTCAGCTTGTCTTTGTATTGATTTCTAGTTTGCTTGTTAACTTTGTTCTAAGCTGGAAAAGCAACATATGGACTAAACTGGCTGGCTGATTAACGACATATTGGTTTAGTAAAAATGTATACATTTGTGTCAGGTGTTTTTTGGGGTTTTGTTTCTCAAAATCTGAAGAAATGTCATTTTAGTTTGGATTTTAGAGTTTCCCATCCTAATCCTTCAGGACCCTATTTTAGATCTGTCCCAACTGCTGCAGGGTCCCAAGGATTACACTGGGAAACTCTGGATACAAATGATATCTTGTCGCTGTGTATGTGTAGACTGACACAGTCATTTTCCTATTATTTCAATACATGAATCTTGTTGACAACTGCGATTGTAACACTAACTCGGAACTGTATGTATTTTCTCTTGTTTCCCCATAATATCTGTAGGTATTTTTGTCATTTTTAGTAAACAGATCATTTTCTCTCTGTTGTCCCTGTTAACATTGTGTTTGATTTGCATGCATTAATATGAACGAATTTCATACTTTTATTTAGAGACATCAATATCTAGACCATGTGACAACTGTACAGAACTACAGATAAACCTCATCTCAGAAGCTAATGCATTGTGTATCTTCGCAAAAATAATAATTTATTTGACCCGCAGGTTATGGAGGTCCTGGAGCATGGTACCCAAACAATGGAGGAGCTAAAGCCTCTAAATCAGGTAAAACTCACAAATTACATACACATCAATGCACAAGAGAGCATCATTTTGTTAAAAAATTATAAGAAATAGAAACGTTGGTGCACTTGTCAAAGTACTCCCCAGCTGGACTCTATGGCTATAAGTTTAATTGGTCGATGTCTGATATTTTATTATACTGTGGGCTACTGCAATGGCCACATTGTCTAGCAATGAGATCAGTACTAGAACATAAAAACACAACTAAGCCACAGGGAAAAGGAAAATAACAAAAAATACTGTGCTGGGGGATGTTGGTGTCACGTCCGGGGGGGCTAGTCCTCGGACGTGTGCTACCTCAGGGCACGGAGCAGACCAGGAGCCTGGGATCCATGCTAATGCCTTTTTATTTACAAAACGGAAAACAAGAAGAACAGAAACGGACACGAGGGCCACCAGGATACATGAACCAGAAACAGGAAACATGAAGCCTAACTGAGGTGCAAAATGAGGTGACACATGAGGAGTGGTACACAAACAGAACTTAAATACTGAACCTAATCAAAGCACAAAACACAAGACAGATGGTAAACTCAGAAACACGTGACATAAGCAGAACAGAACAGACAGTCAAAATAAAAGACCTCAAAACAAGAACAGAAAAACAGAACCAAACAACTGAAAAGCAGCGGTCTCTAACGGCTGCCGACCAAACCGTGACAGTTGGGAAATCATTACTAAGCAATAGAATATTCTTGTTGTGTAAATTATATAAAGGGAATTTATTACATTGCTAACATAACAAGAATAAAATTGCACTCATGAAATGTTTGCTCTGGGTAAAGTGCAACATTTGTTGCCAAAATAATGGAATGGAAAAATATAGAAATATGTGGTTTTGATGTGACTGTGCTATCAATACAAGAAGATGCTAAACAACCTATTATCTGCCTTCATTCCCAATGGTCAGGTTTTGGAGGATATGGCGGTAATCCCATACAGCCAGGTAACCTATTATTTTCTGCACACTTATTTTCTTCTGTTTATTGGTAGGCATCCAGTTCACACCATACTTATCTGACTATTTCAATTAAATATTTTATAGGCTATGGAAATGGCCAAGGGCTTCTCCCAGGAGCTGGCTACGGATATGGGAATGGTGAGACATCGATCAACTATAAATGAACCATAAGTGGTGTTAGATGTTCTGTTCATATGTACATCATATTTACATCTTGTCTGGACAGGTCCGGCTGGCTATGGTGGGCCCATCAAAGGCAAAACTGGTAAGATCAACACATACAGCTTGGATTTGTTGTTGACACATATGTATAAAGTAATGTTCATGTATTTTCTAAGTTCTAAATCTATTTTCATTTGGTTTCCATCTGTAGGTAATGGATATCAGCCTGCTGAGGGTACGTGTTGAATTTATGATAGTAAAAGAAACTGTAAAATGAAACTGCATTAGATCTTAGGATTTTTAGATTGCTTGTTACTAATGACTTTGATAGGATTGGTGAACATTTGGGGTAGAGAGGATGCTACTGGGTTCTAACTCCATAAGCAATGACCTGATTATCAGGAGCCACAGCCATCTGTGGCTGGGACCCCAAGAGAGCACAATTAGCCTCTTTCCATGTGTTTCAAAGTACGAACATCCTAGCTTTCTCTCGGAAGTTGGTTGAAAAAGGAAGGATGCTGTTGAACATGCAAATCTGCCTCATACACAGACGCACTTTGGGAATATTCTGCCTAAATTTAATGTAATTCAAATAGTGGGGGAGACAAGACTCCCCTTTTTAATTACTTCACCAGATAATTGTGAAAAGACACTTAGCCAGATGACTTCTTTTATTTGAACCAACATGTGGTAATTATCTGCGTCCACATTTGGAGCATTAGCTTCTTAGAGCATCTGCAATCCTACCCACCCAGAGTGGGTAGTAAGTCTAGTTAAGCTCTCTTGGGCTCCCAGTCATGGATGGATCGTCAGAAATGGTCACCCCCATTTAGACCCTGGTGTTGCTACATATAGCTGGTATTGGCAGCATTGTTATTGTTTCTGCTAGTGTTTGCCATGCTAAGATTCTGCATTCCCTTTCATCTCTGGCCCTGTAGGAGGACCAGGACAACTACCATACAATGGTGCACCTATTGTCCCTGCTGCACTGGATGGTAACAAACACAGAAGTGTTTTGACTGCATTAGTGTGTTCTTGACCGGAATGATAATCCAACCCTTGTTTTGCCGTAGGAACAGGTCGGATGCAACCCCAGACTGCTGAGCTTGGACCCGGGGCAAAATCCGCTGGTGCTTATGGTAAACATACTTTTATTTATTTGTTTTTAAATTGTTTTATTGTTCTGTAGAAATTGTTCTTAGAAGAAACGGTTATAATTACTACTAGTCTCATTCAGAATGCCTGTCCTCTGACAGATGTGCCTTATGGTGGTCAGCCGATGGGACTGGGCTCTGAAGGAAAGTCTCAAACAAAATATGGTGAGCGGCTGCCTTTGAAATAACTTACTGAAAAGCATTCATTTGTGATACATTTTGCACACGATAACCCTTTTCTCTTTTTCTGAATAGGTATTGGTGGCCTGCCTTTTGCTGGTTCACCCATGGGATATGGCTCAGACCCCTATGGAAAATATGGTCTGTCTCTTAAGTTTCTACTCCATGTATTTGATATGAATATGATTGTATTCACATATGTATCTGACGAAAAAGGGAGCACTTGCAAAAAAATGTTCAGTTTCTCAAGTTTTCTTAGGTTTTATTTAGGTGCAAGTATTGAACAGCTTTGCTGACAATATTTCTCCTAATTTCCAAATTGAAATATTGTTCTTTAAAGCATATTTTTTAAGAGAAATGATGCAGTGTTTACAGAAGTTGAATAGTTCAAAAAAAACAAATCTCTTGTTCACTCCTAAACAAAATGGCAATAATTACCTTTGACAAACTTCTAGTGGTGTTTTACCATCCAACTAGTCTCAGTGTGAGAGGAGAGAGTCGATTACAGCATTGTTTTATACTTTTCCTCTTTAAATAAGATGTGATTCAGGTGATCACTAATCAGTCCCTCATAAAACAGAATGAGGTGCTTGTGTAGGAATTTAACAGACACTGCTGGTCATTCTCATAGAGATGCTGATTTAAAAATATAATATTTAATTTGTCGTTTATGCAAATATAATTGTCTTATTAATTGGTATATTATGTTGTTAGTACATTTTGGGATGGGTATGGATTTGTAATTATTCCCCCATATTATTCCCCCCATCTGTATCTTCTCCTTGTTCAGGTAATCAATATGCAGCTCAGTCTTACGGACCTCAACAGCCTTACGAACCTCAACAGCCTTATGGTGCACCATACAACCCTAAGCCTCTAGGATTGAGCTCTGATCCCAAATATGGTCAGTTGGTCACATGTACAGGTTTCCTTAACCACAAGAGTTGTTTTATTACTGAATGAACATTTACTTCAAGCCAGGAGTGTGTCCCAGTGAGATCGAATCCAGCACACTTCAGTGATTTACCAACTCAAACCCACCTGTTTAACACAGCAGTTAATTACAAGGTTAAGTAGGTTAAGAGCAGAAAAATCACCAAACTTTGCTCGACATTCTCCCCCAAGCCTGCAGTTTGACACCCTGGTTTAAGGTCCCTTAAACTTAGAGGGGAACCCCTTAAGGCCTTGTAGGTTTTCAAAAAGGAACAAAAATTATGTTGTGAAATAAAACCATGCATTTAAATGTATACGTGTTGCACTCTCAGTGTGATGTCGCCTTTACTCGTTTAATTAACCCCCAAGACAATTAGGAAGTGACATTTGAATCATCCTGCCATATTCTAATTTACAATGTGTGGGATCATTTTTTTTTTAAATGTCACTCTAGGCTTCTTTAAGGTTTAGATTTTTAAAAATCTAAATGGCACTTTTTCCTTAAAGGCCAATCCCAGCCATTCATAACTATTTATGCAGAATTGTTGGGATGTAACAAAGCAATGGAGAAAGATGTGAAGTGGCAGGTTATAAAGAAACATACTGACATTTTAATGGTAGTGATTCTGACTCTCCAAGTTTTTTCTAGAATGGTGCAGATTAGATCGTTCACAGTAACTTTATTCACATCTTACTGATTTACAGACATTTTGGCCACCAGTAAACATTGTGCAAAATGCATGTCAAAATCTAAAAAGGAAATTGTAAATCAGGCTGTCATTCAAGTGATGACATCACTGTGTAATAGTTGTGGATATCATAGTTACTTTTTTTTCTTTTGCAGGAATTGGAGGATTACAGTATGGTGGACCCCAACTAGGACCTGGGAGCAAGGCGAAGTCCTCGGGTAAGCATGGTGACCTATGCTTTTAATCATTAGGAGGGTTTATCATTCATTCTAATTCTTCACCCTTCTTAAAGGATCTGAGCTAGGAATGGGAGGACTACCTTATGGCGGACAGCCACTTAGTCTGGGCCCTGATGCTGGGAAGTCTGGGAAATATGGTGAGGCTCAGAAACATGCAATCATAAACATGAAAGAGAATTGCATTGGTATGGAAGTATTTTAACATTGCTCTCTCTTTCTCGATCTCTAGGCCAGCCTGCCTTGCCTTATGCTCCAGAGTCTGCTAACTATGGTGCCAATGCTAAGTCAGCTGGGAAATATGGTGAGACATCATTCAGTGGTCAGTGGTTGGTTTCTGATCGGGGTGGTGGCCTAGTGGGTAGGCTACTTGCCTCTGGACCAAGAGGTCATCAGTTTGAATTCTACCTTCAGCAAACCACCACTGGGTCCCTGAGCAAGACCCTTAACCCCAGGATTCCCTATAGTTAGGGAAAGTATAGCTTTACAAGTTTAAGAACAGTTGTGGAATACTTAAGCACTGATGTACGTCGCTCTGGATAAGAGCGTCTGCTAAATGCCGTAAACGTAAACGGAATGGAAGTCACTTATCCTAAATGCCATGAATGTAATGTAAATGATCACAGAGCAGCTCTGGATTTTTTTGGGTAGTGGCTCACTCTCAACCTTGCATTGACGTGTAAAAGCACCAGAAAAACATACACGACCAATTCTCTTACCTTGTGAGTGGCACTGCTGTGCTGAGAACCATCTGCCACCAAAATAAAATCTGGTCAGTCCTGTGCTTATAAAAACTCACCAGTGGTAGAGGGGCCTGATAAATTATAGTGCACCTATGAGCTCCACCTACCTTATGAAATGGGAGATGAGTAGAAAGAAATGGGACTTATTACAATAACCATTAAAATCTTTTATGGGAGTGTCAAAGAGACTAATTGCCCAAATGTAAGGAATTTTTTGGTGAGCCAGCCAGGGCGTAAACTTGCAAACGTGTCTTCTTTTGGACAATTTGTTACAAAACTAGATAAAAACAGTTGAAATAAACATGTTCCCCAACATCTTTTCAGGCAAGCCAGCACAAATGGTTGGCGCAGTGACGGACGGTCAATCTGTCGAGCAGCCGGGTACGAGTCTTTATTCTTTATTATTAATTTACGTGAGTTCCATTGAAAACTGCTTTTGTAATCTTTCCCACAACACTAATGTAGCAAGTAATCTAAGGTTGTACCCCACCAATGGTGATACACCATGACTAAATCACTATCCATATTATTATAAATTATTAGGTCATCTCAAATGCACTTGCTGTGGTTTTAGACATTGTATGATTTACTATCACATGTCACATGGACAAAAATATATTGCTTTGCTAAATCCAGTAACAACAGCCACCAAAAGATTGAATTCTGTCTGTATATTTGCCCATTTTAGGAAAGTGTATGTAAATGGGATTTTCTGCTGAACTATCACTTTAAACATGTTTATTTGGATATACTGTGTCCCCTAATCCCTCACTTTCATTTCATCCTGTCTGTGCAGCACTGCCTTATGAGGCTGTACCTCCTGGTCCTGAGATTGATGGGGCAAAGTCTGTCGACCAATATGGTTAGTAGTTCTTTCAGAATTAAGTTTTTTAATGTGTACCAGGCCACATTTTAATCTAAATACTGGGGGGGTTATTAACTGTGTGTGTATTTGTTTGTTTTATTCAGGAGAAGGAGAGATCCCACCTCAGTCGTATGGTGCTGAGCTAGGTACACATGGTTTACATACCTCTAATGCACATATATCTAAACTCACTATATTTTGTTGAAACATCATTCGAACGTAATTTTCCAAATGTGTGTCTGGCTAATATTGGGTTCAGGTACTTAATTTTTAGATTTTGCCCTGCATTTTCACCTGATCTCGAATTCATCATACTTTCACAACCTTAAATCTGTTCTAATCTGGCACGCTGGAGGCACATATTCCTGGAAAAAAAAAACCAGGAAGTAAACAGCAAACCAGTTTACGAGAGGGCTTTTAGTGGATGTTCATATTTAAATTGCTGGGTCAAAAATATTTTGTATTAAATCTTATATCTCTGTGTGCTGAAACTGTGTTTTGGGACTAGACAGATGAATACCTTGCTGTAGGGTATCAGCATGCCATGGAGCATTAAAGCTGGCAGCTGATGGAGGCCCTTAATGCTAAACATTACAGTATCAGTCAAAGAATGACACTGCAGATTGAATTGATTTATTCCTGACAACTTTATTTCTGAATTTTCTTGAAGGAACTGGCAGTTATGTTGGAGGAGGAGTCCAACCAGAAGGTAAATGAAAAATACACCACTTCACTCATTCTGTATTTTTGCAACGTGAACATCAGTGTATCCTGGCCAGAAGGGCCCCTTTGTTGGATGTTTTGTCCGGCCACCATGCAGGCTCTTTTATGTTTTATGCTCCTGCTTTGTAGTGGTGCCTTTTGTTTACCTCTCTGACTGCATGCCCTAGCTCACGCTCATTAATAATATTTTACACAGGGGTGTAAATATGACTATGGTTTTGAAAGCTCAAATATAAATTTATTTATCTATTTATTTATTTA
>JBBPCW010093465.1:0-11404 GCA_037974425.1 Phenacogrammus interruptus
AACAAACAAACAAACAAACAAACAAACAAACAAACAAACAAACAAGCCAAGCATGGGTGCAGATAAAGGTAGAACATCTGGATTTGTAGGAAACCCTGAAGTCTGTTCAGTAAATTGGAGGCCATTTAGTTGTTTAGCAGTAAAGTTGGTATGTACACACACACAAACACACACACGCGCGCACACACACACACACACACACAAACAAATACACGCTCATGCGCGTCTCTCAACGTTGGCCCAGGAGTGCAAGACTTGCTGACGGCTTTGTGGCTAAAATCAATAAAAGACGAAGACACTCTTCACCTCCCGCTTGAGCCTGAACAGAGAGAGTGTGTGTGTGTGTGTGTGTGTGTGTGTGTGTGTGTGCGCGCACAGGTGTTCATGATTAATCTGCAGCGACGCCCCGATCGGCGAGACAGAATGTTGAGGACTCTGTGGGAGCAGGAGATCAGCTGCAAGATCATAAACGCAGTGGACGGCAAGTATGTCTCTGTCTCTCTTTCTGTGTGTGTGTCTCTCTCCCTCTCTCTCTCTATCTTTCTCTCTTCCTGTCTCTCTCTGTCTGTCTGTGTTTGTCTCTCTGTCTGTCTGTGTGTGTGTCTCTCTGTGTGTGTGTCTCTCTCTCTCTCTGTGTCTCTCTCTCTGTCTCTCTCTTCCTGTCGCTATCTGTGTCTCTCTCTCTGTCTCTGTCTCTGTCTCTGTCTCTCTCTATCCTGACTGATTGATTAAGCTTCATGGGATGATCTCTGTAACTGATGACGCTCTGGATATGGGCGTCGGTCAAATGTCCCACTTTAAATCATCAACTTGTCTGTGCAAAATGTTTAGTCTTTAATTGTTGTAATGTTGCTTTTTCCTTGTTTTTATTTCATTTAAAAAAGTTCTGGCCCAAATTAACAAATTAGTCTGCAAAACAAACCAACAGAACACCATCACCATTTAAACACACCCCGTCTCTCTCAGGGCCCTGAACCAGAGTTACGTACATCGGCTGGGAATCAAGATGCTGCCGGGATACAGTGACCCGTACCACGGCCGGCCCCTCACCAAAGGAGAGCTCGGCTGCTTCCTGTCCCACTACAACATCTGGAACGAGGTGCGTGCGTGTGCGTGTTTGAATGGTGAAATAGACATTAAACCTCTAAGTATTTGTGACTATTATTTGTGTGTGTGTGTGTGTGTGTAGATAGTAGAGCGGGGTCTGAGGGTCTCGCTGGTGATCGAGGACGACCTTCGCTTCGAGATTTTCTTCAAGAGGCGGCTGCAGAATTTGATGCACGAAGTGGAATCCCAGAAGCTGGACTGGGACTTGATGTGAGTGTAGATGCTGAGAAATTCAAAGTAGGTCCTGAATAATGTTAGGAGATATTGAATCGTTTAAAGTGAGTCCTGAATCATTTGTAGTGAATAATAGAACAAACAGCAGACCATGAATGCAGCCACTGAATAATTCATACTGGATACAGTGATAAGTGGTCATTTATAGTGACTTTGATGTCAAAAATGCTTTTTTTCCTCTTCCTCCTCCCACCCACCCAAGCCATCATCATCAGAAGAACCTTCTAACTCCTCTTCCATATTTCAGAGTAATTGCACTTAATTACAAAGCGAGGAGATAATGAGTGGGGTGGAGGCCCAGACGGGGAGGGGCGACTCCAGGCGGTTTCCTTCTTATTTAGTCGTTTGGTTTGTGTTTCTCTGACTCATGTGGACAGATACATCGGGAGGAAGAGGATGCAGGTGGAGCATCCGGAAAAGTCAGTTCCCAACATTCACAGCCTGGTGGAGGCCGACTACTCCTATTGGACTCTGGGCTACATGATCTCCTTACAGGGAGCCAAGAAGCTGCTGAGGGCGGAGCCTCTGACCAAGATGCTTCCGGTGGACGAGTTTCTACCAGTGATGTTCAACAAGCACCCAGTGTAAGACTTTCACAGTCTGTCTTAGTTCGGTTTCATTGAATAACAGACATTTCCTACCATAATAAGGTAATATTAACTGGCTCCTTTACCGGGAACATCTATAGTCCCTCTATATAGGTGTTAATCAGGTCATTCATCTTAGTTCTCTCTCTCTCTCTCTCTCTCTGCCTCTTTCTCTGTCTGTCTCTCTCTCTCTCTGCCTCTTTCCCTGTTTGTCTCTGTCTCTCTCTTTCTCTGCCTCTCTCTGTCTGTCTGTCTCTCTCTCTCTGCCTCTTTCCCTGTCTGTCTCTGTCTCTCTCTTTCTCTGCCTCTCTCTCTCTCTCCCTCTCTCTGCCTCTCCCTCACTCTATTTCTCTCTTTCTCCATCCCCCCAGGGAGGACTACATGTCCTACTTTGAGCCGAGAGACCTGCAGGCGTTCTCGGCCGAGCCCCTGCTGGTGTTCCCCACTCACTACACAGGCGACCCCGGCTACATCAGTGACACAGAGACGTCCACGCTGTGGAACAACGAGACGCTGCGAACGGACTGGGACCGGGCGCGCTCCCGCAAAACCCTGGAGCAGGAGGAGCTCAGCTCCGAGGCCCAGAACTCCGACGTCCTGCAGTCGGCGCTGGACAGCACTGCCCGGGACGAGCTCTGAGAGAGAGCGGACACTGTAACCGGGGGGCGGAGCAATGGAGGGGTGGAGTGAGGAAGGGGGTGGGGTCACAGAATCATTCAGAACTACAAACACATTCTCAGAAGTTACTGAATCATTCGTGGTCATGGTGAGTGAAATCATCTTCAGTCTCTTTAGTATTTCTAATACAGTCTTTTAGCTGATCCAGATGTTTTTTACTTATGTAACACATCTGGTTTTAGGCCCCAAAATGGCTTAATTTTTAAGGTTAATTTAAATAAAACTCCACAGTCTCTTTCTGAGAGTTATTATATATACTTGTGTGCAGAAGTTTGAGCACCCGTGGTCACGTCATATTTTGTTGATTTTTCTAGGCGAAAAGTCATTTCTAGGTCTGGAAACTTAAGTGTGTCTATTTATTTGTCGCAAAATGTGCCAAAACTTGTGCTGTTTTTTTTTTTTTTTTTTTTCATTATATTGAGTGCTGTGATCATGTATAAAAATTCAACAAATACAGGTCATCTGAGTGGGGTGCACAAACTTTTGCACACAGGTGCTTATTGACCGGAATGAAGGTGATTTCACTCTGTGTGATGTTTTGAACAGTGGGTGAGTTTTAGTAGCTGCCGGTGTGGATCCGCACATGCAGGACAGACATGTTACCTTTACAGGACTGGTGTGAATCGTTAAAAGCTGACAGTAAGTCTCTTACCACGATCAAAAATACTCGTTAACATTAGAATGAATGCCTTGAGGAGAGATCTGGAAATGGTTTACTGTATTAAAGTTACTTGTATTTATTCTAATATTAAGATCCCCAATTAAGCAGCTATTCAGTGCAAGACCTTTGCTCGGAACTGTATACTGGTTACTGAAGGTAACTCTGAAGACCCTCCCTGAACGGTGACTGTCCATCTCTGTGCATGATGTGGTGCTAAAGTGTCGTATGGTGTCTGAAACCACCTAAGCAAATCTACTACATAAGCAAACCGCATAAGGAAGTCATAAACAAGCAACTCCACATGCTTTGAGGCTATTAGCATGATGCTAATTGGTGGTACATGAACTCTTTGGTTGGACGTTTGACTTCCTTTGAACCCAAATGTGCATGGTGTTACAGAGACGCACTCATCTTTAACATCTCTTGTAGAGACCAAAAGGCTTTGAAATGGGCTGAGCGGGGGGGAGGCAGGGTTAGTGGGAAAAGAGGGGACCAAAACCGTATATTAGAGAAAGTACTGGACACTTTACTATAGTTGATATCCATATTATAGAGCTAACAACACACTTTATCGTCATCCTGCAGGCGTCCGGGCTACAGGGGGTCAGCAGGGGATGAACTGTGTTAAATATTAAATAATTAAAGATTTTTATTATACACCATATTCCCAGCCCTGATCCCGAAACGCCAGACGCTCTTTAACAGCCCCTCCCTGAGCACAGGAGGGATTAAAGAGCCCAAATCGTACTTTTTAAAAATATTTTAAAACTTATTTTCGTCCTCTGAAATCCATGTTTGCATGGATTTCTGTACCAAAAACGTTTGTAATTGAGTTCCGTTTCTGACACAGTGCCTTTAAGGCTTGTGTGTGTGTAAATTGGCTCTGTTCTGATTGGTTGAATGATTAGTTTAAAAGGTTCATAACTGTATCATGAGTGGGCGGGGCCAAGTTTAAGCCAAATAGGTGGATAAATGTAACTCTGTTGGTTTTTGTGTTGTCCCAAAGGCAGTTGTTTGAAAATGGGCTGTTTTGGCAACCTGGTTTCCTTAGGTCTACATACATTTATCCCTAATAGGGAATTTCACCTTCTCATTCACGGCCAGGGAATGTGATAAAAGGACCAGGGCTGGAAAATGCTAATAACAAAAAAGTAACAGAAAGGGGCACTTTGCAGTAGCGGTGTTGAAGAGCCACTTTTGGTTCCCTAAAGAACCTTTTGAAAGGAGATATGTGAGCTTGAGGAAACTTTTTAGAGCCTGAACCTACTTGTGATACAAAGGTTCTTCCAAGAACCCCGAATCCCAGCGGAGAACCCTGTAGGCATCTTTACTGAAGTGTGGTCGGCATATCCTCAGTTCATGTGTAATATGGAGTGTAACTGTGCAGAATTCACATTGAATAATTCTGGCATAAAGATCCTGCTCGCGATCAGTCATGACCTCACAGTTAATGGGCCTGAAATACTTGACTGACCGCTCAGGCTTGGTTAGGAACTAGTGATGTTTTATTCTTTTTAGATGCGTTTTTAAAAAAATCTGGTGGGTTTCCAGTACAGACTCCAGCCAGTCCTGAAATCCACTTGACTTTTGGGACCACTTTACAATAAGACTAATATAGTAAAGGGTTAATAAAAGGGGTCATAAATGCTTATTAATGGTTTATAAACTGTCTACAACTTCATTGTTAACCTGATTCTTAATCATTCATAAACCCTTTATGATGGTAGTCCTATTGTTAAGTGGTTTTGACACTTTAATGCCATTTCAGTGGGATCGTCATGGTTTCATCAGATCAGAGAAGTGCCTTGAATGGAAAAGGAGCTTCAGAGAGGAAGTCATTGGTGTCTGGGGTGACTCTGGACTTTCGTTTGAAGTGTATGTTCTGTAGGATTGGTCCCGATCGGATCATGTATAATAACCCTGCTTGCAGTCGACTAATTTATTGCTCGTCCCGCTGAACCAGACTCTGCAGTGTGACTGTAAATACGCAGGCAATAGGAACAGTATTGAATGCCATGTGGAGCCAGAAGTTCTCCACCTGCTGGCCAGTGTGTGAAAGGCCACAGAGGGAGATCTTTTTTTCACTTTTGTCTTTCTTTCCTTCTTTTTAAGTATTGTTTTTGGGTTGTGGGTAAATAACATGTTTTTTTATTATTGTTGTCGCTATTACGTTGTTTTTTTTTTTGTTTTGTTTTTTTTTGGGTGGGGGGGGCGGGGGTGAATGGAACCAGACGTCTGTCTCTAAAAGCTCCTCACAGAAAGTTCTGCATCAGATGGTTCTGGAGGTGCCGCCTGACGCCTGAGATGTTGTTCTACCAGAGTTCTGAGAAGATTCTGGTCCTAAAACTAAACCCGTTCATGGTGGAGGGATACATGCAGGGCGTCGTGAGGTAAAATAGTCTCTAAAGAAAAGAGATTTAGTTCAGATTCACTATCTTCCATCAAACATGCATATAAACACTCGTGGAACTTCACTGCTGTGTTGGAGATGTCTGGTTCCATTCAGTTCCACTAGAAAGAAATCAATGAACCATTTCACACCAATACATGCCTTTATTTTCCTGCCTTTCCCTTTCTTTTTGTCATTGAATATTGCTCAAGACGTGCCTTTATGCCAAACAATAAAGCAAAAGTCGTTCCTTAAACCGTTTCTCTGTAGCAAGGACTTTTTCGAAATCCTTTTCTGACCACGTCTAAAATAACTCCAGAGAAAAATTCGTATTGATTGTTTTAGATCATAGAGGAATCATTTAAACGTTAAAGCCCGCAATTAGAGTACACAGAGCCGGGAGCAGCCTGTTGTACGTTATGGTATGTTGTAATTTCGCTCGCTGCTCCTTTTGGAGACGGGACTTTAAAGCCGCTCGCTCGACTGTGTCTATATTACAGAGGAGCTTCACATCAGAATGCACTTGTGTATTTATAATATGTCATTTTTGTCCTCAAACTTCTCCGAGCAGGTTTTTAAAGCCAAGCCGAGATGTAAAACGCGGTGCGGGTTTAGCTTCGAGTCAAAGCGAGGAGGTGATTCATCTCAGCCGTATAGGCAGTGAAATGAAACGACGTTCCTCCAGAACCACGGAGCAACACATAACCAAAAACAGAAACACCACATAAGTGAAGACACGACTGGACTAAAGAGAAAGTGACCAAAAAACCCACAAGAACAAAAGTACAGCAGTTCACAGGACAAGAAAACACCCAGAAGCAGTAGCCGCACTAGTGCAAGGGAATATATTATTTTATTTTATTTTCACGGAGTTATGTGAATTTCACATATTGAGAAATTCAGCAGTGAATAAATTGCGCAGGCAATAATCCCAGCTAATCAGTACAATGTGCGGCATAGATTAACATAGTTGATACGTTTTTTAATGACGTAACAGTTCAGGGTCTATTCATAGTGGGTTTGAAAGATGGATGCAGATTGGTTCAGAAGTGTGTGTGTGGAAGATGGATGTAGCTAAGTTCAGAAGTATGCGCGCATGGTGTGTGTGAGTGGAGGGGTGACCGAAGAGACCATCCTGCAAACAAGAAGATGCCAACCGTTCTCCGTCCTGGTAGTCGAGGCCTGGATGCTGCAGAGCATTTTCCCAGGTGGAAGGAGAGAAAGGAGTGGGGGTGTGAGAGGTGACTCCAGGTGGCGCCCCTGAGCGTTAGACCCGTTCTCTCCGTGTGTGGTACATCTGGTGTAATCACACTTTGGACGCTGCGTGTCGTGAGTCATAAAGAGTGTCTGTCGTGACCCAGAGCCGAAGTGATAATTAGGGAGCCAAATTTAAAACGACCACAGAATGTGTGGGAGTCAACGAGGGAGACCCCTCTCCACTAACGAGCTTTTCTGCTGGGTGTGTGAGGCGAAGAAAGGCTCTAACAGTCTAAAGACCTCCCGGGAACCTTTTAATTTATATCTAAAGCTGTAAATAATTAGCAGAAAGTTTTAGAAACTGTGAAAATAGAAAGGTTGCAGTCAGTAAAATTAAGAGGATCTTCCAGATTCGGAACTATTGCTCAGTTACTCTTTAAACTGAAGTAAATCCATGAGACTAAACATGTTTATTCCTTAATACATAAAGATCTGTGTGTGTGTGTGTGTGTGTGTCTCCCCCATTTAACTAAAGTGTGTAATAAAGCGACTATCAGGTAGATCTGATTTGATCACCAGAGGCTTTCGCACAAACGTGTGGAGTAAAAACTCCTTTATTTTAAACTGCGAATAGAAAATTCTTCTTTATCGTCAGTCTGATTGAAATACAGCAGGGCGCTCCTGTCCGAGGAAGATTAGTTGTGCGTTCAAGAAATTTCCACTTGAATATTATTGATCCTGATGTTCTGAAAGCAATGCTGAAAGGTTATAAGCCACATTTAAATATTTTACAGAAATGATGATATATATATTTAAAAATATCAATAAATGTAAAGGTGTGTGGTTTTCTTTGATAAACAAATCTTATGTTTATGAACGCATGCAAAGTCTAAAGACATTCTGTGTGTAAATTGAATAAAAGGTGAGAACCTTTTAAGTGAAAGAATCACAAAAATGTATTTTGCTGCCCAGATATTTTGATAATACCCTCATCTCCATGGAGATTCCCACCTGTTCACAGACTGGTTTGGGAGTGTTTTTTATTTATTAACCCTCTTCATCTCGCTTCACCCTCTCACAGCCCATCCCACCCTTTCTCTCTCTCATGCTCACTCTGACACTCACCCACTCTCACTATCCCTATATTGGATTAAGACCCAGGTGTATTTTCGGCCAAGGCAGCTTACAGGATCTTTGACAACCCTTGCCCCAATCCCTTAAAGCAAACTCCCAGAGCTCCTTGTTCTCTTCATGAGAGACCTTAGGAGGCACCCTCACAAGACCAATAAGGATCAGACAGGATCAGAAATATATATATATATAAAAAAGAAGACGCGAATGGAGGGTGCAGATTTCCCTCTCAATCTAAATATCTAAAGTGGTATTTTTTCTGTTTAGGGTCATTGGCTAAGTTTAACTTTGATAAACAAAATAATAAAAAAAAAATTGTATATGATTATAAATGATGCATTAAAAATTACTTGTCTTCCAGTTGCATTTTGTTAAGTCTTTTCCACTATGTGTAAAATGTTCGGAAGTATGTTTCTGTTGAGGATAATAACTCATTTACTAATTGTTGTGCTTGTGTGGCCTCTTAGATCAGTCTTCAGCTGGTAAGTTTATCTGGTTTTAAGCTACTTGCTGTCTTTCCTGCTACCTTGCTAAGTGTCTGCTTTTTGTGGAATTAGCTCAGTGTCATCTCTGTGTGATCTGACAGGGCAGCTCTTATTGTAAGTGTAGATTTACAGAAGTGAGGAACAATTTGTAGACCACAAAGCACCCAATATATGTCACTCTGAACAAGAGCATCTGCCATCATAAAAATTTATGCTTGGAACATCAACAAAAATATTCATTTGCTGTGCTTACGGTAAAGATGTTGTCTCACTGCAAGAAGGGTTTGATTCCCAGTCGGTTCTGTCTATAGAGATGTTCTCTCTGGGTTCCTCCCACAGTTGCCTCCCAACACCCCCGCTTAAGGATCAGCAGCTCAGATGATGCCATGGACAAATAGATCTACATGTCATACCATGTAAGGAACCACACAAGTAATTTCTGTTTGATGTTGCTGAACAACTCAACAAGACACACAGTAGTACCATGCTATCTTGTGGGATATATGCTTTTATTGCATTTTAGCTTCACAAAATGACGAATCTCCTCTCTGAAGGAGAAAGGTGCCGCAAAGGTTCTCTCTCTTAAAGGTCTGAAGAATTGGTACATAACATGACAGCTACAAAAGTGTTTATTTAGAGAACCGAAAGGTTGTTCAGGGAACCAGAAACAGTTCTTCTATGCTAAAAAATAAGAGAACAGGAAAACCTCCCACACCCACGTGTGTTTATGTACTAAACAACGCCCCCAAGAGGAATTAGGATTAGCTGGACAGTTTAGTGGTCAGAGAGTGAGAGCATAGAGGTGTTGGCCCTTGCTCTGGTTCCTACACACTGTCTGCTGCCCGGATTTACCCTCTTAATCCTCAGCAGCGTGTTCAGGGGGAGAGGACTCCAGAGCACATTCAGCCAGGCCAGGAACCCCCAAACCCTCATAACCGCCGTTTGTCCTCATCAACCTGATCACTCCTGATCAATTGGATCATCGACGCAAAAGGTGAGAGTGATCCATTCATGAATATTCATAACATTGTGGTTCCTAATTCTCCAGGCTTATCAGGCATCTGTCAGTCAGATTACAGCTGAGAGCTGCTTTAGCCAACAGTGACCATCAACAAGACGAGTCAACTCCTTGTTCTGGCAACTATGGGGGTTACTCCTTATTTCTGTAATTATTACTGAATAATTCATAGTGGATACTCAATAGTAGATAGTGGACTTAATAATTCATCAACGATACTGAATGTTTTGTTGTGGAAATACTGGATACAGAATACACTGTAGTGGATACTTAATGTTTTATAGGAGACTCTTAGTTCATAGTGGAAACAGATTGTTTTAAAGTGAACTGCTCATAATTCATAGTAGATACTGACTATGAATTATGCTAGACCCTTAATAATTAATTGTGGATATTGAATAATTTAAATTGAATAAAAATGTTTAGTAGTTGCTGGCTAATGTATAATGGATACTGAATAATTAAGTAAATATGCCATAGACCTGTGGTTTCTGTATCACTGTAGATGAAACCCTTTAACAACAGTTGGCCCTTTTGTTAGAAATAATTCAACTCAGTTTGCAGCCGTTCTCCTCGCAGAGCTTGCCATGGTAGACCTGTTCTTGGGCAAAGTCCTGGTGAAGAACAACAAGGACAAGGATGAGCTTGACACAGAGCGCGAGATCGTTCTGCGCCTCCAGAACCGGATACTCATGCTGTTCTTTGGCTCGGGTGACTGCGAGAGGTGCCAAGACTTTGCCCCCACACTCAAGGACTTTTTCAAAAAGCTGACGGATGAGTTCTACGTGGAGCGCTCAGCCCAGCTGGTGCTGCTCTACATCTCACTGGATGCCTCAGAAGACCAGCAAGAGAAGTTCTTGAAGGAGCTGCCCAAACGCTGTCTGTTCCTACCCTATGAGGACCCCTACAGGAAGTAAGAGCACAATGCTAATGTCCACTTGAGGGTTTCCATAGTTTGGTCATTATAAGATGAAATGCAAGCAATTACTACGGTTGGTTCAAATTAAGAAGGAACTTCTTATTGGCGGTTGGGTGATTTATTCCATGTTCTAGCAGAAAGGACTTGGGTAAATAATCAATTTCTTATTATTAGATCCTGGCATGGTATCTATTGTTACCCAGAAGTGTGGTTATGTGTGTTTATTCATAGTAGATCACATGACATGTTTTGGTGATTTTCTGTTATTTGTATTTCTATTTGTTTGTTGCTTGTAACATAGGGGGAAAAAAACAAAGGGCAACATTATTTTTTTCCCCCCAGTATTTAATCCAGCAAACAAACTGTGTGTATTAAAATGTGCATAAAACCATACAATAGACAATAATGTAATGATACATTGTAATATATTTATTATTGAAATAATTTTCTATAGCGCCTTTCTCAAACTCGAGCTCATTTACGGATAACAGTAAACAGATAAAACATTAAACTTGCTAATTATAACACCACAGATTTCAGTGGCAGAAAGAACAGATAAAATAAGATTTAGGAGAAGAGACATTGACTGAAACTATAATTTTTTTAATTGATTTTTGAAGGAAGTGAGAGAGGAAGTGTTGAGAACATTCTGTAGGAGGGAGTTTCATAGTTTGTGAGCCACAAAACTAAAAGATCTGCCACCCATTGAAGCCAATATCAGTGTAGTAAACAAATAAATACTAACAAAAACATCTCAATATTCTCATAATGTTTAGGATGAAAATGTGAATGAAGAAGGACTGTGTAGTGGCGCAGTGCTGGTTTAAAACTATGACCAATGCAGATGCATTAATATAATGTAATCATCATTCAAAGCATCATCACACCCTTAATATATATGCTTATGCCTTCATACTGTGTGAATGTTTATTGGTGCATGAACTAGTGGAAATAGTACAGTATTAGAAAAATCTTACATTAACTTACATTAACAGTTA
>JBBPCW010093965.1:0-17634 GCA_037974425.1 Phenacogrammus interruptus
GTCTGGTGCAGTCTTAACAACCTGGAGCTCAACACACTCAAAACAGTGGAGATGATTGTGGACTTCAGGAGGAACCCCGCTCTCCCCTGTGGACTTCAGGAGGAACCCTGCTCTCCCCTCACTCACCATCATGGCCAGCACTGTGGCTATAATAGAATCATTCAGGTTCCTGGGGACCATCATCTCCCAGGACCTGAAGTGGGACACTCACATCGACTCTATCGGGAAAAAGGCCCAACAGAGGTTATACTTCCTTCGCCAGCTGAAGAAATTCACCCTTCCGCAGGAGCTGCTGATACAGTTTTACTCCGTCTGGTTTGGCTCAGCTACCGAATCTGACTGTAGAAGACTGCAGAGGGTAGTCAGGACCGCTGAGAGAATCATTGGAACATCCCTCTCAACTCTCCAAAATCTGTACAGATCCAGAGTGAACAAAAGAGCTAAGGTAATCACCCTGGACCCCTCACACCCAGCACACTCCCTCTTTAATCTGTTGCCATTTGGTTGACGCTACAGAACACTTAGCACCAAAATGTCCAGACACAGGAACAGTTTCTTCCCCCAAACAGTCCATTTCATGAACACTTAACAATGTCACTGTTATGAACACTTTCCAATATGTATATTGTGTCCCTGCTATATTTGCACACTTTTTGCTATTTTGCACGCTATTTTGTATTTTTGTATATAATTCTGTTTATTACCGGTGTCTTGTCTCGTCACTGTCATCTTGTTGCACTGTAGAGTTCTTTCACTAAAATAAATTCCTTGTATGTGTAAACATACTTGGCAATAAAAAGCTGTTTCTGATTCTGATTCTGATATTATGTATCCTTATTTTCAGGTTTGGGCTAATTCCCTTCCAGTGAAGGACAATTTTAATGCCTTTTGGACAATGCCACATTTCCAACTTTATGGGCACAGTTTGGGGAGGAACCTTTTCTATTCCAGCCAAGTGCACAAAGCAAGCTCAATGAAGACATGGCCGGATGAGTTCACTGAGGAAAAACTTGCCTAGCCACACAGAGCCCTGACCTCAACCCCACCCGACACGTTTGGGATGAAGTGTCATTAAAGTCCCTGTTGGTGTAATGGTCGGGCGTCCCAATACTTTTCTCAACTTTCTACTTTTCTCGTTTCTTTTAGGTCTTTCTCTGGTGGTGGTGCTGGTTCTCCAGAGGGTGGAGCCAGTCTGCTGTGAGGACCTGGTTGTGGGGTCTGATCCTCCTTGGTCTAGAGAAGAAGCGGAGCTGAGGAGGAACAGCAGTTATCAGGTCTCGGCTGTACGGTGTAAGCTTTTCTAAAATCTCCTTTGTACTAAACTACACATGAAATGTTTCTCGTATGTCCTATTGCTTTTTAAAGCTTCCCAGGTCCTCAGTGTTTGTGTGTGTGGTGTTTTGGCCTCGCTGGGGGTGCTCGTTAGCTGTTAGCCTCGTTAGCTTTAGCGGGTGATGCTTTTGTTACCAGGCGACCAGCTTACTGCAGCCGGGCATCTTAAAACACAAAACACACTTATTTATATGCGTTTTAGATACGTAGATGTCAACAACGCCGTTATTAAGTGTTAGTTAAAAGTTTCGAAAAGCCAAAAGCATGCCAGTGGATTTGTAACACTTCTAAATGTTGATGGTTGGTTAGCATTTAGCTGTGTATTACCATAAGAACCAAACCCCATTAGATAAAGAGACTGCGTCCGCTGGGAGGAGGCTGTAGAGACTCTGCCTTAAAGACAAACACATTCAAAGACAACACTTTTGAAACCTAATACTGCTGTTTAAAAGTATTAATACACTCCAACGGTAAAATATCTGTTGTTCCGCTTACATTCGTTACATTTTTCAGGAGGCTGCTGGCCTGGTGGTTAGGGAGTTGCCCCTTTGACCAGAAGGTCGTGGGTTTGCATCCCAGGACTACCAGTGGCACCACCGGGTACCCTCCCAGACACTGCTCCCCTGTTGCTGTATTCCTGGCTGCCAACTGCTTCGCTTGGTTAATGGGTTAAATACAGAGACAGAATTTCAGACTGTTAACACTGTGTGCTGTGCTGTGTTCACGCCTTACCAAGAGTTTTTTTAAAGGGCTAGTTTACATTCAGCCATATTGTCACAATGGAGAAAAAATGTATAACTTTGGACTGAAGTTAATTATAGAAGTGTCCATTTGTCATATGTGGACACAGCACACTATTTGAACAGCACAAAATTCTTTCTCTGCATTTAACCTGCTACGTGAGCCATGTGGGGATGGTATCTTGCTCAAGGGTACCTCAGAGGTGTTACTAACAGCCCTTGGATTTAAATCTATGCCCTTTATATCGTTGAGGCAACTCTCTAACCGCTAGCCATCCGCCCCAAGTTAGAATAAGAAGTCGTCATGCACCATTTCTTTTCCCCAATTCATGATAAGTAATTTTCCATCGGTCTTTTCACCATGATCATCAGTTTTTGTCTTAAAATTTTAACCCGAAATAAAGGCTAACTGATCTTTCCAAATTTTGATTTAAGAGAGTAAATATGACAAAAATTTTGTTTTGATTGTGAAGAGCACTATTGTTGCAATATAATAACTTTATACAGAATTGTATTTTTCAGCCTGTAATTATAAACATGCAAACAAGGATTGTGGCTAATTATTAAACCAAACAGGTTTCATTCTAGACCAACTATTTTACAGCTTTGTCTTTTTTCTCCATTGTAGCAATCTCTACACAAAACACCACACGTCAGTCATGTCTACTGAACCCAACTATCGTCGGACTAAACCTGGTGAGTTGGGGAATTGCATCTCTCTTGCCTACAAGGTCCAAAAAAAATTACAAAGTGCTTAGTTCAGATTTCCAGATACGTCCTGTATTTTGAGTGCTGTTCAATTTCAATGTAGGAATGAAAACCAGCATTCCAAGTGCAAATGGTGCAGCTGGCCCGTCATCACAGATTCCTGGTTTGTCTCAAAGTGCCAACATCGCCCCTGAGGAGAAGACTAAAGGCCGACGAGTAGGGATTCAGGCTACCGATTCAGATTATGTTAAACTGGCAAAGCAAGGAGGACACAAAGGTAAATGTTTAATTTTGTATATTTTTATATACACTGCCAGTCAAACATTTTTGCACACCACAGATTTTAACAGCGTATCCATTTATTTCATAAACTGCAGATTTTTACTCTTGTTGAGCTGTTGAGTGAACAACTCGAAATTAAAATATATCAAATCAAATGAGTTCTCTTTATAAGATGCAAGAATCTGTAACATTGCATGTATGACATCCTTTTAACTGGTTGTGTTGTGATGCAGAGTACATTTCTAGACTTTAACTTTCAATGCGCTAGTGACTTTAAATGCACTAACTGTTTCGTTGGCTGTCACTTAATAGCTTGTTGGATAACTTAGACTTGTCTTTCGATAGGTCAGTAGTGATGAATAAACGATATGATGTTGTCTGACTTGTGCGTGTATATTTGTAATGTAAAATATATATATTTCAGGTTTATTGTCGCATGATGTTGATGAAAGTGATGCCAAGTCTCCAACCTCGACTAACCGCCCTGACTGGTTTTCTGGATCAGATGGTCAGCAAAGGTGAGGTTTCTTTAGGTTCCTTAAATGCTGTTGCCACAGGTTGAACAGAATCCTAATCAAGATTGGGACTCTGCTTGCTTACCAAGGCTTGGTGGGCAGCCTCTGGTTAGGTCGATGTGCTCATAGGGTTCCTAAACATGGGTGTTTGCTGAATGTTTATTTCTGGCTAATATTAGGTCATGCTTTGGGTCACTTCACTTTTGTTCGCCTTGATTGGTAGCATAACATTAACAGTTCTGTGTAATTTGTTTGCAAAATTGAATATTCAGTGTATTTTCAATGTGATATCATCCTAATGAATGAGTCATAATGAATATGTTGACTGTGTGTATGAGTTCCTTCTCATGCCACATGGCAGTAAAGCAGGCGTAATGGAAATGTGCTCTGAATAATGTTTGGAGGTGAGGCCGATTGAAACTCTTCAGTCAGATGGCCAATGGGTTGCGGTTAAAATTAGGCGTGAGTCACAGTGATTTTGTGCTTGCAGCCAAGGTAAAGCAACCACGCAGAGGCTGGTGGCACCGTTTGGGACTGATGACTGTACAGCATGGGACAAGGAGTCAGATGATGCTGGTGGCATTAAAGGACAGGTGAACGGAGCAGCTGTGTCAGTGTCACCATGCTGCATCTAATCCATTCTTTCGCCAAAAACCTCTCCTGCATTTTCTCCTGCACCATATATCATTCATCATATCATTGCTGTCATCATGTGGTGGCCTGTTTTAAGTTTTTTTAACCTTCCCTGTTTAGAAAGAATTGTAATTTCAGTCGAACTGCCTAGTTTATGGTTCATTTATTTATTTCCTTATTCGTTTTTTTGTTTGTTTTAACTTGGGTTAAGTTGATTTAAGTTGTGAGATTTATTTTTTCTGCCTTTGAATGTGTTTCAGGTATAGATTTGGGGAGCAACCTGTACTTCCATGTTTTGAAACAAATGCAGGGTTGATTGATGATAATCATGCAGATATATTCTGGACAGATGCCTGCATATATTTCCATATACATCTGTATAATATAACGATACTATACCAGTGTAGTGTTTAGCTGTGAAACTACTGCTTTTTATTGTTTTGTTGAGCTTGTCTTTTTGAGTTTTGGCTTCAGGACCCCTATGCTTATTAATGGATGTCATGCCAATAAGTTAGACACATTATGTTCCACACAGGGTGCCAGAAAAGCTGTTATTTGCATGTATTCATTAGTTTCATCTCAACCCAACCCATTCTGCCCATGAGACAGTGATCTACGTCATAGTGTAATAAGACTTGGTGCGAGTGTACATGCTGTTCCACTCGCATCATTGCACAGTGGGAGCATATGGAATAAGGAGCTCTCATCCATATTTGTTTTAAAGCTCATGTCTTTGTTCCTTTTCTGTAATTTAAATTTCTTTTTCTGATGCTTTTATTACCTTTGTTTGCCATATTTAATTGTATCCTATGGATGTAGGTTTTTAAACCTTTTCCTATTGCATCTTGTGAAGTATCTCACCTCCGTCACACTGTTCATCATACCCGTAATGAAATGAAAATCCTGATATTTAATTGTATTTTTTTTTCTCATGCATTATTCAAAGGTCACCAAGGACATGGAGAAACTTTCCTTAAGCCAGAAAGACATTGATGAGGCCAACAAGTACAAAAGAATGTATGTATCCCCATAGATTTTAAAGTCTTTGTCAATAATGCTGAACATTCTTGGCTAATTGCCACTGTCATCTGTTTTCACAAAGTAACTGGAAAAGTTATATGAATTACCAAAATTATAGAATGATCTTTTGGTTTTATACCTTTTTACTATTTACCAAGCAGGTCACATGATAAGAAGCCAGCAGCTCCTGTCAGCATGTCCAAACTTTTGAGCTTTGGGTATGTGGAGGATGAGAAGAAGTCTCCAGATGATGATAATTCAAGTAAGATTTTCATTTTATTTTCAGAAGGCCACACATCAGGACTGTAGTGTTTATACAGGCTATATTTATAGTTTGCAGGGCTACAGCAGGTATTGTAAACCACACAACCAAATGATGACCTAGTAAAGGCCTTCAGTATCCTATATCCCTGTGAGATAAATGTTTTTGATGCTAATGGCACTCCCAAACATTTGAGCTTTCCCTTTGTTATGCTTAGCACCAAGGATGTCACACAGGGTTCCTTCCAGGCCCTGGCTCTTCAGAGGTTATTGTTTTCCCTTTGTTAGTCACACACTAGGGCAGAAGCTAGGCTTGTCGAGTTGGGCTGGATGTCTAGACTGTACATTGAATCCAAGGTAGTTATCCAAGGGTAGATATGGAACCTACATTTTTGAGTAGCCTTCATGATCTTCTTTCATCCATGGCTCACTCAAGGAAAGTTTAAAAGAAATGCAGAAGAAATCTGAAGAATTCATTTTCAGATGCAAGTTGCAGCATTCCAAAAGCTTGTACATGTTAAAATTAGTTTAGTTTGTGTGCCCTCTTTCTAAAATCCATAATGACAGATTATCAAGGGCTAGCTGTAATTATTCTGTGTTGGACTAGTTTTTTGGAAGCAGTAACATAATCTAACTACTTTCATTGGCTAAGGAATCATTTACCAGTTCAACGAAGTTATTCAATGAGTAAGTATTCAAATAATAACTTGAGAAAATGTGTTTCATCATATTTCATCTTGCATTGATTTTATCAGATGAGGCTTTAGTAAACACACAAGATAGTGTGTATGCACTCAACATGCATTTTAAACATTTACATTAAAGGTAATGTCACACAAGTGGGGATGCATTTGTCTCTCCAAGTCACATAAACACCACCTGATCTTCTGCCATTTAATGCAGGTGGAGCTGCTCCATTATTAGGTTTGTGACTTGAGTTTCTCCTCTTTGTTCAAGATTAGCATCTCCATCATTTTTCATGGTATCACAAAGTGACCTCAGAAGATGGTTTCACTATACAATATGTAATACAAAAGAGGAGCCTTCATGAGTCTGCTACAGAAGACCCACCTTCATAGACTGTGGCCTACCATATGGAATGCTCCTTAATTCAACTCAAGATGGCCGTACTGTTTGTTGAGTAGAATCAGGTGTGTTAAATGTGACTGGTTGTTAAAGCCTGCAGGGCTGTGGCCCGGAAGGACCCAGTTTAACACACGCACAACCGTTTCAGTCTGATGGCTCTCGTCATTTTTTTTTTGTTGTTCTTTTAGGAACTTTGCTAGACTAGCCATTGTTTCCTAATAAACTATGGGCCAGTGCTGTGAACAACGCTGAGAAGCGGCAGCTGTAAAAATAAAAAATCACTGAGGCTGAAAGTTTGGCATTTATTCTCTGGCAACACCTACACATACCTGGATCAACAGAGCAGAACAAAATGCTTTGAAGAAAGAAAAGGGAAAAAAAGCTGTTAGAAAACACCTAATGAAAGAGCAACTGTTTGCCTCAGAGAAATCAAAAGAAATCAACTGGTTCCATCTAACTACTTTTCCTCTACCTTTTGTCTGATGAACCGAACCATAGAAGTCATTACAATTGGCACCCTTAATTAGGAATGGGCATAGATATCTGGTTATTTAGATCAGTCCCACACAGAAAACCATCATCATTTTTAAACAGATTCGTAATATCTGCTCCTGAGTTTAGCATGAGAGGCAATGAGTCTACTCTTAAAAGGTTTAATGAGTTTGGAGAATATAGAGCAAGCAATCTGAGAACACTCCTAGAGAATCTCTTCTGATCCTCCAGTATTCAATTTTCACTCATTTGAACTGTCCTTTTCCAGTTACTCCACTCGTTTTCCAGGATTAGGGAGTTGCCCCTGTGATCGGAAAGTACTGCCAGTAGCACCAGTAGGTGTTTCTTTAAGTAAGGTACCATTCCCACTAGGGCTGCACAGTGTTTCGCAAATTTACCGTCATCGCAATATCAACATGCGCAAGATACATATCGCGAAAAAAATATCCATATTGCGAAAGACTGACTGATCTGCAATAAATTGTGATTTTCCAAAACTCTTCACCCAGTGCTACAGAGAAGAGGGCAAAAAATCACTGGGCAGTTCCTTCTGTGCTATTGTTATAGATTGTTCCTTTTGCTATTTTTTCTGGCTAAGAACTTACTTTAATTTAAATGGTTTATTTAAGATTTAAAATTATGAAAAATATTTTAACTATTTAAAAATTATTTTTTTAACAATGTTCAATGGTTCAAATGTTTTATGGGAGGCATTACATGCTCTGTTTAAGTAAATTCTTAAAAAACAAAACAAAATCGGTTTAAATGGAAATATTGCATTTCATTTTTCAAAGGAGAAACACTTTAACACTATAAAGGTTAAGTTTTTACTTACTTATCGCATGTGATATCGCTATTGCAACACTCAACAACATTATCGCATATCACATGTTTTCCTCATATCGTGCAGCCCTAGTTCCCACAGACTGCTGCCTGGGCAGTGTGTGATGACTGGCCACTGCTTCACTTGGTGAATGAATTTCACATTGTTCACAGCTATGCTGTGGTGTGTTCATTTGTGACCACACAAGGGCCACTTTAGTGTACTTACTTTATTTTGATGGAAGGACTGGGATAGCCATGATCAATCTTGATTCTGTAGTCACTGAACCATGGTTGGATTTGGATGTATGTTTTGGTTTTAGCTTTTTGACAGAGGCAAACATATACAAGAGGGTAAAATAAACATGTGCTCTTTCAGTCTGATTAATTGCATTTGTTTTACTGCATGTTAAATTGTGTGTGTTTATATATACATATTACCAAGGATGCAGTAATAGGCTTAGGGCAGACTGCTTGATATTAAATGATATTTTGACAGTATATGACACATTTGTGGTTTAGTGGATCCCGATTTTCATATTGAATTACTTTGGTGTTACAGTGCAGAAACCACAGCTGTGGGCCCACAAAATAAACCGAATTAAAAATAACTGTACAGATGTATAAGATAGCAGCTTATATTGGATTTTGCTGGATGACCAGTAACAGTATAACTAGCAAGTGTGTGTTGTGTGTGTTGTCTGTGTTCTAGGTTTCACCTCCGAGCAGACGAGCACAGTTGGCCCAGAGGATGAGCTGGAGTAGAATGAGAGACAAGGCAGGTGGCCAATCCACCATTCTCCGTCCATTATTCTTCCTGTTTATGCAAAAATTGTTTTAGTCATTGTTATATTTTAAAGTATTTTGTGTCATGCTTACATATCTAATGGTGCTTGTGTTCTTCTATGCCCCCTCGAAGTGCTATTTGTACAAAACACTGATACGAATCTCTCTATACTCGCGGCACAGGGCAAAGATGTCTAGGTACTGATGCAGCAATTGGCCCAGGTTTTCTTTTTTTTGTCATACAATTCGCCACTTGAAGATGTGCTACTTTTTTCTTTACATATTTATTTGTTTATATTTTTCTACTGACAGCAAACATATAATCAACTTGTATCCAGCGTAGATGAGCTGCAGCCAAAGGCAGATTCCTACTCTTTTCCGCCTCACGTTTGTAAACCCATGCAGATGTGTGCCAATTATAAGTCCTCATCACTGTCACTAATGCACTAGAAATAGTATGAAAGTATGTGTCGAGACCTTGCAGGGGCTTCAGGGAGCTTGCGATAGTGAATGTTTATTATGTTGTTCGACATTGTTTTGGGTGTGGTGGTAAATTCTTTTTATTTCTAGATTCAGGTTCAGTAGATGTTCTACACGGAGTTTAACTCTCTATGGGTTTTGCTCTCTCATGAAATGATGTTTACAGCTGTTGTCAAATAATGTTGACTATTGATGGCTGAATAAATGTGCATGTGCATGGTAACCAGACCAGAATCCTTTTTGTTTGTTTGGGGTGGGGGACTGCTGCTTAGAGTGTATGAGCAGGAAACCAAAGCCTACAGGTTGTTTTTCTCCAAACAATGGTTTAATAAAAGGAGCAGAATCAGTGATGACTTCAGTTTCAAGTCTAAGATGAGGTTTAATCCACGTCAGCCCTGTAGCTTCTGTTCTTCTTTGAAGAAGTCAACTAAAGCTTTTAAATGAGAAACATAATAAACAGGATCTGTTTATAACAAAAAGGTTAATATTCGACTCGTCTAGGGTGTTCCTCCCCCTTTTATCCTGTGAGCTCTGTGATGAACTCTAGCACCCCCGTGATCACCCTGGTTTGAAGTAAGAGGAACGCATGTCTTGGGATTACAGTCATGCAAAGGTTGGTTTGCCTCTGGCAAAAGAAAATGATTTGTTGATGTAAAATTAAGGTCACCTCTACAGAGAACACACTGTTGGATATTTTAATGCACAATAGCGTCTTATTAGAAATTTACCATTGTGGATAAGTTAATATTTTAAAATCTGACTTGTTTAAAGGTTACAGCACATTTTATGTTTTAGGGTTCCAGTATGTTAAAAATGCCATATGCTTTTTTTGTGATCTAATAGGTTTGCTACTCAGCAAAAGTATCTAACTGCACATTAATGCTAGGATTAATTGGTGGATTTCCTTTAATGTGGTTTTCTTCCAGGTTGAATGAAAAGCCCCCCTTACACTCCAGCTTTGTGACTTACTCTACAGAGCCTGTACAAACTAAAGCTCTAGCAGCTGCACATTGGCTTTTTCTTGCTCCGTATTCTTAGAATGTGCTGCCTATTTACAGAATGTTGTGATGGAAGCTCTTTATTGACAAGAGCTGTGCAAATTCTTGACTAAATACTGAATGCACCGACCTGAAGGTGTATAGTAACACAGTAAGATATACACATTCAGGTCGGTGCATTCATTAATTAGTCTACTCAGGATTTAGGAGGATTTCTGTGTTTGTGAAGAGGCTGTCTCTCTTTGAAGTGCATCTACTGAGAATGTGAACACTTGTTCAAATGATGTAAAGGAAAATGTGATACATCACACAAGGGCACCTTCCTCAACTGGTCCAGTTTTGATGCTCATGTGCTTGTAGGTACCAGACCATGAGAGTAGATTTCAGTTCCCCATCAGTTTCCCTGTAACTTCACTAAGGAGGCAGAGCTGCTCAGAACCTATGGATAAGTGCAAGAAAAGAAGATGCTGAGATGTCATTTACTCTGTGGAAGTGGGATACTGGAGCTTTGTGGAAGTGTCTGCTTAGTGTCTACTGAGGAATGATGGAGTGACAGCAGAAAAGCTGAGGAGGTCCCTGAAGGAACTAGTCAAGCAGGGAACAAAAGCTGCTGCAAGCTCTAGGATATACCAAAAAAATGGAGGAATGGTAATAAAAAAATCAAAATAGCCAGACCCTGATTAAGGCAGGATAGTAAGATGTGTTTACCACTGCTTTATCATGGAGAGGTTTTCTGGGTTTTTTTTTTTTTTTTTTTTTTATAACTGAAATGGGGTGAACAATGGATCCTAACAAATGACCCAGATAAAGTGCATTAGCAATGAAGACTGGAAATAGTGTTCAGCAGGTAACAACCCACCTGTACACCTAAAATTTGACATTTGTTGCCAGAGATCCTCCTCTTTGATCACTTTTTAAATGAAGCACTTTTTTTTTAACCACAGGTCTTAGTCCAAAGAAGAAAACATGAAATGCTGAAGGGCTTGTTCCAGATGAATGTTGCAGTAAAACTTGAGGAATGTCTGGCTATGCCTTAAAACACTGGCAAAATATGTACACTGCATTCCAGAGATTTAAGAGATCTCTTGACTTCAGATCTGATATACCTTCATGCAGACCTTTAATATATGTTTAAAGTGCCTGAGCGAAAAGGCAATAAATAGAAACTGGCCCCAACCAAATCTTCCACAAACAAAGCCTGAATGTAAATCATAAAGAATGTTTTTATCAAAGAAAAAAATAACATCAAACCAAAAGTTTAACTCATACTGGGTAAAATGGGATGTATTCATCCCTTCTGTTTTTCCCAATGTGTTCATTTTATAGATACAAACTTGGCTGCTGCTGTCACACCCTTCTATCAGCAACACAGTAAACACTTCTACACGCCAGGCTAAGGACAGACTTTGTGTTTAAAAGCAGGATTTTCATTTTGAGCCAACTGAAATAGAAACTCATCTCTTCCAATAAATACTTAAGTAATAAAACTGAGCCAGTATTACCTTGAAAAGCACTAAGTGCTTGCATGCCATTAACTTGTGGTGGGTTCAGTGCTGGCACCATAGAACAACATGAGCAAAATATTGCTGTTAATTTTACATTGAACACATACACTGTATGAACAAAAGTATATAGTTACACCAACGGGAACTATAATGACATTACATTCAAATACTTCCATTGTTCTTGGAAGACTTTCCACAAGATTTTGGAGTGTTTCTGTGGGAATTCGTTCATTTTGTATTGCATTCATGAGATCAGGTGATGTTGGACGAGAAGGCCTGGCTCACAATCTCCGTTCCAGTTCATCCCAAAGTTGCTGGATGCGGTTGAGGTCAGGGCTCAGTGTGAGCCAGTCAATTTCTTCCACACCAAACTCATCCAGCCATGTCATCCAGCTCTTGCTTTGTGCACTGGGGCAAAATCATGGTGGAATAGAAAAGGTTCTTCTGCAAACTGTGTCCATAAAGTTGGAAGCATGGTGTTGTCCAGAATGTCTTGATATACTGAAGCATTAAGACTGGCCTTCACTGGAAGTAAGGGACCACCTGAAATCACTAAGTCAGAGATATGTCCCAATACTTTTGTCCATATAGTGTATTTGTATAATGTAGATTGGTTTAATTTTTAAATGTATATGTGTAATCACTCCTTTAAAACGTGACTGGACAGACATGAAGGGACAGAAATCTACGTCAGATCAACTTAAGGAACATGGCAACAAAACTGAAGCCCGTTCGGCACCGTGTTCGTGTTTTTTCCTTTCCCACCGTTATTCCGCATGTTGAGCTGGGTTTGGCTAGTAGTTCGTAATCACAAGCGGTGCGAAGAGGAACTACCAATTAGTGCGAAGATACTCAAAATTGCTGACCAATCAGAGCAAGGAACGTGAGGACCGCGAGCCAATTTGAGTGCAGGGGCGGGGCTTGTCGGAATACGGGTGGAGTTTTAGAAAAAATAACGGCCGTGAGTGCCTACGTCACTCCGTGTGGCAGCTCCTGGATGGGAGAGTGCAGGACGGAGCCGGAGCCAACCGCCCGTTAACCCCCCTCCCCCTCAAAATGGGCTCGATTTACCACCAGATTCCTTAAAAACACACACACACAATGTCAGCTTACAGCACATCTTCGTATGGGCACGTCAGTCACGACAAATAGTCTTCACTGAGGCGGCATTTTCGGTAAGTGCTCAATTTCACTGAGGGAGAGGAAAAAATCAGTCATCTCAGCATCGGGATACTTTTTCTTTTCCTACATGTCAAACACATGTCGTGAAGAGCTTAATTTCGTTTAAAACGTGGTTATTTAGTGGTTTTCGAAAGGTTAGCTGAACAGTCACGACGGACGTGGACGCCGCACATGCAAAAGGCGATGGCTTTTAACTGGATATAAATACTTTTACACCATAATTCGGTCAGTAGGATAAATGATGTAGGATTTCCCTCAAGACGAAAGAAGAAGGTGTTTATCTGGTCCCGAGGGGCTCCACGCGAAGGCAGCAGCTCGTGCTCGGCAGGTGGCTCGCCACCTCCTGAAAATGGACATACCAGCATCCACCATCATTCCTCATTTATGTTCTTGCGGCGTGTTATAGCTCAGGCTCTGCCTTCAGCTGTCTCTTTTTCTTTCTCTCACACACTCACACACACATTAACACACGTTGATGAGATGTCACGCCTGAACCTGTTTTGTGAGGTGGGTACATGAGTGGCATTTGCTCTGATGGTCTGGCGTGTCATGCTGCACTTTCCCCATCACTCTTCAAACAGGCCGGCTCTCTTGCCTCAGCACTGTGTGGAAGATGCTCCTCAGCTTGACCTTCATGTTAAGTGGCCCGCTCACTGTGCCTACACTGTATTCAGATCTCAGGAATGTTAATGAGATCTTGAGAGTAAAAGTGAAGCCACATCACTTCGCTCAGCTCTGCAGTGTGAGGTGGGTTGCTGGGCAAGACCCTGCTGTGGATGCGAGCCTTTGAGAGATACCGGAGGTGATCCTAGGAGGCTTTATTATACTGGTGTGACTAAGACTTCACCCAGCTGTCTCTTGGGATGTTTGTGCAGGTTCTTTTGTAAAACTTGGCATTACGTGTGTGATTCATGAGCAAGGGAGCAGAGTGGTTACTTTGGAAATACAGTACCAGTTTGCTCAAGTGCATGCTGCACACCAAGGGCTGTGGCGTTACATTTTTCTAAATTGCTGAAATTATTGGGCTCCTTGTGGCACCACAGCAACTAATGCACATGCAATTTCTTTTTAGACATAGAAATAATAAATAGGCAGTAATACCAAAAATGAGTAGGGCTGGGATACTCTAGTCACAGGGTTGGGAAACTATGCCAAGTACTCAAATAACTCCGTTTTTCTATTATACCTCTATATTGGCTTATTACATAAGGCTGTCATGATTACAAAAATAAAAGTCTTATTATAATTGGACTCTCTTAAATTAAGAATCAGAGCCTGGTGGACCTTATTAATATGATTTTTTTTTTTTGTCATGTAATCGTTTAAATAAAATATTCCATATTTTTTTAATGGCTGTGTTTGATTTGTTGTTATTTAGTTTTCTCCGTTTCTACTGTTTGGCCTTGCTCAAAAGCACTAATTATTTCATCAATCAGCAAAATATTGGAGCATTAATGGAATGTTACCAGTCAGTCGTGACAGCCCTATTATATGTGTTAGATTTGTTATACATTTTTGTTTTCTCCTGAATTACTCTGCCAATTCTCGGCATAACAGAACCCTCCTGTGTTGTGTGTCAACACCAGCACCACCATCTGTGAGGCCAAAGGCCTGCACACACCTCTGTGCAGACAGATTCTGCCTATGTTTCTTTTCAGACAGTCCACCACGCAGCGTTTGTCGTGCCCGACTGTATGCTAGACGCCAGACCTTGTGGTGTAGATGCCAGATTGGCTGCTTTGGCCTGCAACAGAAGGAAAGGGGGACCCTGCCATTCTCCCCTTCCAATTAAAACATTTCCAGTTGCATGCTTGCAGAGTCCCGGCCCTTGACGGCAGATGTCACAGCTGGGACTCAGAACCAAATCCCAGTGCCGGCTGCACAGACTTCACAGAGTTCACCTTTTGGGACTATTCATATTAGTCAAGAAAAGATTTGAATTATTGAACATGAGTCGTGATGAGATGAAGTGATGCACACAAGTCGGTAAACTGTATACAGGGTGTACTCACCATCACTGAATTACGTTGCCTTAAAAGTGGATCCAAACTGAACCATGAACCTTTGAAAGTTCAGTTATAACCAAATGCTTTTTCATGTCTGCTCTATGCACCCCTCACTTCGTTGTTGCATTCGACTGATTGTTAATGCGATATAAATTTGAAATTTGAAATTATAAATGAATATGGCCTTTTACTTTCTTCACATTAATAGTCTAAAGGTGAGCTCCTTTTTCTGCTGCAAGTTGTTCAGTCGTCTCAAAATAAACTTTCGCTGTACAGTATTCGCCTGCTTTTTGCAGTGTTACGTTCCAAGAGCACCCGCGTACAGTGAAAACCTGCATTGTGTTGTGTTTTGGTTAAAAAAAATCCTATTTTTATAGTGTAATTTACTTTGTCATTTTAAACTCAGTTTAATGCATTACCTTAAGGAAAATGTAAAGGTAAACCCATATTCACCTCTTTTAATTAAAATTAAAATATATTTTATGCAAGATATGCAACTCGGAAGGTTGCGGGACTAAAATGATTGGGACACCGCAGGGTTTTTGGAGAATAAAACCTGATCTGCTCTGGCTATCTACCAAACTTTGTTTGATGTGTCTGAGTGCTTTCCCCGCCCAGATATGGAACTCGGAAAGTTGTAGGACAAAAATATTGGGACACTCGGCAAGGTGAACAGGTCCCCTTGTGTGTAAAGGTCCAGAAAAATATATTTGTAGCCACAAAAAAAAAGCCGGAGGATATTTGCAGTTTCCGCGTTATTGTGGGCATTTCCAAGTTTGTTTCGCGTGTGACTGAATCCGCGACTCCTGATCCACAAAAAAGTAGTTTTGTAGTACTAACTGAATTATGTCCACACTTCATTTAAGCATATAAAAAAATCTTATTCACTACCCGATTTTCAATCCGTTAGCAAAAGTCAGTCAGCATTAACAAGACGAAAAGAATCTGTTTCAAAATACATTTCATTCTTAAAAAGGAACTGTAAAATGGTCATGTAAAAATGATCACAAGTGCTGCACCAACATGATTGTTTTCTTTAAAAAAAAAAAGTTTAAGTAAATTACCACTCTATATAGACTACAGTATGTGTCATGAAATCCAACATTCTGACCAGCAGAGTAGTTGGTGATCCAAGGCCTAAAACTGCATTTTACTTCGACTCTGTTGTTGAATCATTGAGGCTGTGGATTGTGTCAGCGCTCTCGTAGGGATTTACCTTTATGCTTCTGCTGTTTTGCTGTGTTCTGCTAGATCAAGCTAGATGTCATGATCCCAAGCACCAATTTTTTGCTGTTCATTTGTCAAGTTCATCTTTTGACCATTTTCAGCACAATTTGTTTGTGTCCCCACTACGGCACCTTACATTCATTTCTGGTTTGAGACATGGACACAGTTTTCATATAAATTTAAACGATTTTGCTGATTTACCATTTATAAGTACATTTTCAGATAACTGTTTGGGTATTGAAAAATGTATATGGTAAGGGTATTGCTTGTGGTATAAGTACTGAGACGTTTGAGCTTTTCTGAGGATATCATGGCATCAGCAGTACTTAACGGAGACAGACAACCGGGGTGTTGAAATTAATCACATAATCGATGCATCGTGATGCAGACGTAGATGATTCTGCATCGATACAGTGGCAGAACATAATCCATTATATCATAATGATATTGCTTGATTTTCTGGCAGCGACTTTAAAAATCTAGTTAAAAAGTGATCCCGGTAGTGACTGTGGCTGCCTGTTCTGAGTACAGCGCTTACATTACACAACAACTGCGTCTTACATTACAGAAAGCATAATTAGTCCTATTAAACTGTGTTTAGTGTAGTGCAGTGTGTGAAATTCCAAATAAAAATAAATTCTATTTGTTTTTCTTCTACTAATTTTAATAGTGCTTTAAAACATGACCCTACCAGCCTTTTTCTGTCAATCCCAGTGTATCAGATATTAGAAAATCATTACAACATATCATTTATCATGAACATTTTTTATAGTATTTATCATGATTTGCCAAATTTCCCAGCCCTGTAAGAGACCTGCAGAAAAACTTTGTTAGGTCTGTTGATGGTTGGTTGGACATTTTGAGCTATTCTATGATCAACAGTAAAGATTTCTTTCACATATTCTAAGAGTTATTAACTGCCGTTGTGGAAATTCCTTGGTTTTGTGAAGCCTGCTTTGGCCTTGAAAGGTAGCTTTTTCAAATAAAAGAAGTGAAAGGAAAGGAATGTGGTGTTTTGCCACAGAGTTTATAATGCTTTGGTATGAAATGCATTTAGGTAATCCAGACAACTTGTAATGAAGCAAAATATTTTGTTTATATTGTTCCATACACTGTTGCACTGCTGTGGAGGGTGAAACTAAGTTGTTCCACTCTCAGTGATTTTATAATATAAGCTTTTGGTCCCTTTGTTCCCTATCTCTTCTTCAGTGAGCTCCATAGGAAAGATGTGTGTATGTGTGTGTGTAAATTTGTGGTCAGAGCCAAGTTTTTCCCCATTGGATTGCTCCATTGGAAATGAGAATAGAGTAAGAGACAGGCTTGTGTGTTGAGCTGGCACACACTGTCAGATGACTCTCATAAGGTACAGATATTCTTTGTTGTTCCTTGGTGCTCCCCGCTCCTCTTATCTCCACTCTCCTTTCATCCTGTTCTCTTCTCATCTCTTCTCTTCTCTTCTCTATCCTTCTCCCCCCTTCTTTACCCTTCTCTTCTCTTCTCTTCTCTTCTCTTCTCTTCTCTTCTCTTCTCTTCTCTTCTCTTCTCTTCTCTTCTCTTCT